>CM061141.1:278153375-278168874 GCA_030789695.1 Scilla litardierei | reverse complement strand
ACCGGTGTTTCCCGCAACATATTGAATTTGCTCTATAGCTCCTTCTGCTTGCTCTCCTCCACATACATAACATTAGCTTGGTCTTGCCAATTTCTCATGCTTTATCCCGTCGTAGAAATGGTAGGGGCTCCATGCGGATCACTAATCAACTTCTCCAATCTCTCCACGACCTTGTGGAGAGAATCAAACTTTGTGGATATCTCAGGTACGGCCTTTGCCTCATAAATACTTGTCGGCTTCAAAGATGACGAAGAATGTCATCTCTCATCGTCCCATTGTTGGTTATTCGAGGCCATCTCCTCAAGTAGGGCCGTAGCATCATCCGGCGTCTTAGACAAAATAGCTCCATTGGCGGTTGCATCTATTATTTGCTTGGTGCCCGATTGCAATCCGTTGTAAAAGCTATGCACAAGTTCCCATGCTTCAATACTACGATAGGGACATTGGTGTTGGAGATCTTTGAAATACTCACATGCCTCAAATAGAGTTTCCTGATGTCCTTGCTTGAAGGACATGAGTGTGCTTCTTATCATGACGGTCTTGGATGGTGGGTAGAATTTGTCAACAAATGCACTCGCCAACTCATCCCATGTGGTAAAGATCCCCTCCGCTTGCATCCTCAACCAATACAATGCTTTGTCTCGGAGAGTAAATGGGAGGAGGCGCAGTCGAATAGCGTCGGCCGGCACGCCAGGCATCTGAAAAGTAGCACATTTAGACCAGAACAACTGTAAATGGTAGTGTGGGTTTTCGAGGGAATTCCCATGAAATGGGTCTTGTTGCATCAACACCACAAGTCCCATTTTAAGCTCGAAGTTCTTGTCCACCGCCAACTCCGGCTTCACAATAGACAAGGTAGTAGAAGTGGTCTTAGGCCGTAGCCTATCTCGGATAGAAACAAGCCTAGCCATGCATGCCGCTAATCCCTCTGGTGTCTTCGGAGCGGTAATATGATCTTTCTCTACAGCAAGTCTCCTCTCGGCTCTAAGTCTCCTTGCTGTACGCTCGATCTCGGGATCAAATAATATATCTTCTTGATGTGCCTTCGATCTCGTGTACATGCATAGAAAAGAGAGTCTTGATGGAATTGTTAGCACGATAGAGGAATAAAAAGATAGAAATAAAAAAAAGTAAAAAGAAATAACTAAGTAAAGAAAATAAAATACAGTCGCCTCCCCGGCAACGGCGCCAAAAACTTGATCGTGCCCGAATATACACCCGAAAAACGACTGTAGTTTTACCGCAAGCGCACGGTGTAGTGGCGAGCGGGTATCGAACACAGGGAGGACAATTGACAGTATCTTACTTTGATCACCTCGCTATCAAAGGAATAATAGGATGGTTTTGATGGTAATGTCACACTCATTCCAATAGCAAATAGAATTCAATATAATAAAGCATCTAAGGTTAGGAAATCCCCACTACGGACCGTTTCTTATCCTTCTGGATCATGAATATCAATGTTGCAAAGCTTAGGTGAACTAGTCGCAACTAAATGTAGAACCAAGCTCACGCTCTCGTGCTATTGCCGGTCTATAGCAACCTAGATTAGGGCACACTCTCGTGCAAACCCTAACCTAAGCCACTAGCGTGAAGATCGACATCATCGTCCAATCGCTCCTCGAGCCCACTCTCGTGCAAACTCGAGTCACGATCTAGGTTGTGATAGTTCGTATTCATCCAATCTCTTGCAAACAAATATGTATATAGATTTATAATAAAAATCCTAGCTTTGGTCCAATCTCTTGCAAACCAAATCTAGAGAATCTCAATTATAAATCTAAATCGAATATCTAGGCCTTCCCATCGATTTGGATCCAATCTCTTGCAAATCCCAATCAATGGAAATTCCTAGTTACTCGTAATAGATCAATCAAAACCTAACCTTTTTTCAATCCCAGCAACAATTCTATTCTTTCATCACAATTCAAAGATCGGGTCCATAGGGTTCATCCACATGCCCTAGAATGAATAAACTACTCACAAATCATCATGGAAATCTCAGAAATAAAGCAATAGATCATAGCGCAATTCATTGTAGAGAAGAGACAAATCATAAAAATAAGAGTTTTAGCAAGAAAGAACAAACCAAAATTGTCGCCTATGATCTCCGGCTGAGATTTTACAAAATGAATAGCCGTTCAAAAAATAATAGATGTGTCTTAAAACTAGGGATAAAACTAGATTTAAATATAAGCCCAAATCGTCCAAAAAATCCTGACAGATTTGCCCCTACGCAGCCCAGAAATCCTAATTTGCGTAACAGTCGGACTGCGTCACTCGGCCGAGTAACAATGTCACTCGGCCGAGTGACAGACCCAATAATAAAACAGAGAATCTGGGGCTTTCGGGGGTCTGTCGCTCTAACTGACTCGGGCAAGTAGGCTTCTTTACTTGGCCGAGTAAGCAATCTTGCTCGGCCGAGTAGGCTTCTAAAAATTTCTAGTAACTTGGCTGCTTCTCGGAAGAAAATCTATGTTCAACTCAGGCGAGTGAGCTTTCTTACTCGGCCGAGTAGACTTTCTTGCTCTGTTGAGGAAACTTTGGAAATTGGCTGTGCGTATCCATTTCACTCGACCGAACGCAGCTCATTACTCCGCCGAGTGAACTCTCTGTTCGACCGAGTAAGCTGCTTCTGGGCTCTTTTCTTCTCCTCCTCGCCTCCTTGTCGACTCTATTGAATTTCTTCCTCTTCCGCTCATCCTCTAGTGCTGCTAACTCCTCAAATAAGCTGTGGGCGATGCTCCGGTGTGTGCAAAAGTTCTTTGATCTCATTTTTTGCTTCAGATCGCTCCATATCCCCTGAAATACGACAAAAACAAGAAATAGTGAAAAGCAACGCGATATCGTCGAATAATCATGGAAAACACAATATGGGTGATCGAAATGACATGAAAACATACAGAGAAAAGGTGTAAAATAAGGAGCGATCTGTTTCGCATGGCGAACCCTTGCAAGGTGTTCAATAGAGTCGACGAGGATAGAGAGCACGTTAATAGCACAAGTTGTATGAACGAGGAGATAAGAAATGACGATGGTGGTATGGAGACATAGTATACCAACCCTATACAACGAATATTTATAATATGTCCAAGTAAAACTAGAAAGTGAGTAGAATGCAAAAATTATCACGTGGTAAGGATGTGAACTAGTCTTGGGGGTTCACTGGGTCCTAAAAGAAACAAGCACGTTGCCTCCCCGGCAACGGCGCCATAAAGCTTGACGTCCCCTAGATTTGGCACTATATGCAGTAGGATCGGGATACCAGATTTAAATATTTGTAACCGCAAGCGCACGGTAGTGTAGTGTGGCTTGGGGGTCGAACTCAGGGAGGCATGTGTTGTGCTCATTAACAAGTAGGAACTGGATCACCCGGTGGGTGAGCTAGCTCTGTCGATCGGTTGGTTGTCACGAAATGAGCTACGAAGAATGTAAGATATAAAAGGGAAACCTAGGACTTTGGTTTCCACCCTATCATGTGTCCTCTCTATTATGACCGACCGATAGGATTACGATCGGATTCTAGGGTTTGTTGGTGAGACGTTGCCTCTAAGACTGATACCTAGCGTCCCATGGGCCCGATATTCTGGTCGATGCCCAGGACGATACGCTAGGTCTACTCGGGTTCGAACAGTGGGCATTCCGATGTCCATTAGCACCGACCGACTCCTGGAGCACTAAGCTCGCAACGATTACTCCTAACATTTCATCCTGACGTTCCCATGTGCTAGGATTCAATGTCTATGCTAGGGGTGTGAGCTGTGGCTAGGGGATCAAACACCAGTTTTATTTCCACTTGGCCCGATGGTCAGAGGCAGTCTTTCTCCCGCCAATGACAATAAAACGCCCTGTGTAACCATCTAAATTCCTAGATCATATCGAAATCCTAATCTTATAGTCGTTCTAAGGTGAACCCACGAAGGGGCTTCCACCAATGCCCTAGATTGGGGAACTACTCACGATTCATTGCAAAATAGCAACACAACAAAATTTAACCATTGGAATCAAGATCATGCAATAGAAATACGGAGCAAATAGTATTAAGAACGAAATGTTAAAGTATCAAGACAATCAGAGAACTTACAAAACAAAATAAAATTGCAGCTGCCAAAATCCCAAAAGGACAAACTGAAAAAATGGGGGTTTTTTGTTCTGGGAAAAAACCTAATGCTATATATAGAATACACGACCACCCGATCGGTTGAGGCATCAACCGATCGGGTGAGTCGGCGGTTGACTTGGCCTTCGATTCTTCAGATATTTCACCCGATCGCTGAACCAATCGGGTGAGTCATCGGGTCATGAGCTGGGAAACTTTGGCTACAGATGAACCGATCGGGTGAGTTTTCACCCGATCGGTTGGAATTTAGCTCCAAAAGACAGAGAACACTGCGGCTTCACCCGATCGCTGAACCGATTGTCTCGACTGATCGGTTGGAAAGCAGCTCCAAAAACAGAGAGGACTGCTGCTCCACTCGATCACTGAACCGATCTGGTGGGCTCTTCTTCATTGTTGATTCTGTCCGGGTCGGATACGCGTGCACGAACGATCGGGTGGGTCTGTCCACCCGATCGGTTGAGGGCTGAAATATGATATTCTTCAACGTTTGGCCCTCGGGATCGCGCGTGGCACCTTCCGTTGCTCCGGGGACTCATGATATCTGCTTTATTTGTCCCCAGTGCTGGCAATCTCCTCCAACGGTACCGAAACACAAAGAAAGTGAAAAGATACAAATAACACAACAGAGTGGATAGGAAACAACGGAAAATCACGAAGAATACGTGCGTGAATATATAAAATATAAACGTACATCAGCAGTCCCATATAATCACTTGTCTTTTAATTGGGTACCTATAGAAAAATATGCATAATATGGTACTTAATAGTTTTGGACCATGAATCTTTGAGGACCATGAATCATTGACGATTAATGTACATTACTTTGTTTGTACGTTTGGTACCGTTTCCAACTTTCATAATATTTTCGTGTAAAGCAATAGGCTTCAGGTATCCTTTCTTATTGTAATAATAACATGTGATGCCATAGGAAATTATATAAACAGAAGTATTTGTCTCATGATGACAAGTTAGAGCGCGTTGTTGTATACAACGTGTTGTTGGATACACCGATCGATGACTTCGTGTTTGATGATAACAAACGTGTGTGGACGATTTGATGTGTGTGCTAAGTATTTTCAGGAGTGGCAAGCTCGTAAATACTCAAAGGGGGGACTTAGTCAAAGTGATGGAGAAATATGCAAAGAAGACTTAGTCAAAGTGATGGAGAAATTGCAATTCATTTGCAATTTGGACTTGGTCAAATATGGAGAGATATGGAGAGATCCCATTCATATCAAAATTGATTAAACTAAATATCATGCAAATCAATTTGTGATTAAATGAGATCCTATTCAAATCATATAGCCATTCAAATTCAAATCCTATAGCCATCCAAATTCAAACTCCATTTCCAATGGTGATTGAAGAGATCTTCCATATGTCCAAATCCTAATCAAGTTAGGATTCTATCCAATCTCAATATTCTATGGGATTCTACTTGTGTCAAAGAGATCTCCTCCTATCCATATAAAAATCCCCATCTCCAATAGCTATACCAAGAGGAAACCAAAAGAAAATTTTGGCAAAGACTAATACCCTCATCCTCTCCATTTCCAAAACCTTGAGAACCTCCCTTGCACAACATCAAATCCCCATGCTCATCTCCTTGCCATAAGCTTCATTGCCCAATATCATTCGGCCAAGCCTCCATTGCCGCAACCAAGCATCCAAAGCCAAGGACCTCCCTCCATTATGCAAACAACTCCAAGCAAGCTCCATTGCTATAACCAAGCATCCAAAGCCAAAGATATCTTCATTGCGTAACATCCAAGACTCTCCTTCCTCCATTGCACAAACAACTCCAAGGGTGCTCTTTCCTCATTGCCACAACTTCTACTAGGTGTGTCTTCATCCTAGCCGCAAACTTCAAGAGAAGGTCATCTCCATCATTGCGCAAGTCATCAAGGAGGTCTTCACCATAGCCGCAACTTGCAAATCTCCGAACGCTCCAAGGCTGTCACGCCCCGCTTCCCAAAAGTGCAGGCGAGATGTGAAAAGGTCCGCACAGGCGTGGAGCGGTGAAGCCGCACGCCCGATAAGCGTCAATGAATCATAAGCATGTCCCTGTAACCATGAACAGAACAAAGATAATAACAAAAGGAGACAGAAATAAAATCTCATATCTCAGATAGTTTGTCCAACTAAAACAAAGAGTTCAACAACCAGAAAAGCCACCAGGCTATAACGAAAGAGTCTAAGGCCACAAGCCGGCCCACAACCACAACATAAGACAAAACAACGGTGCTACGCACCGGCAACTACAGCAGCTAAACAAACACACAGAAAGCTCCTAAGACTGATCGCTCGTGTCCACGAAGTCCTCGTCCAACACGGGCTCAAGCTCGGCGTCCGCAAACACCTCAACCTCAGCAAGTAACTCTGGCTCAGGGTCTAACATGTGTCACCCAAAAGAGAAAAGGGGCACATGTCAGCAAGTCTAAAGACTTGAGCAAGGAAACTGAAAGTAACTAACAACCTAGCACTTATAATATTAAGCAATGACATGACAGTTTAGTTTGATGCAGCAGTTTAAAAAGAGAGTGTCACGCGCTCACGATGTAGCAATCACTAAGCACTAATCATGATTCACTTATCACTATTAATCACTTGTGCACTAGAGATTTCGCCTGCTGGCCGGAGTGGCGGATCAGGCCAACTCGGGGCTCAGGTGGCCGCATATCTCTTACCCCACCCATATGTGTCGAGCGTTGGGGTTTCCAACTAACTGCGCTCGCTTCTGGATCACGAGCCAGGAAGTGTATTTGGCATAGGGGTGCACCTAGCCGATATCCGAGCGTTGGGGTTTCCAACTACAGGGCTCGCTTCTGGACCACGAGCCAGGAATATAATATTGTAGCGTGTGCTACGCAATCACGATGAATAATCACTATGCAATGACATGAACAGATATTTGCGTACCGTTAATGAAAATTAAACATGACTTGGCAAGCATGATGAAGGTGACGGATCTAGCTTCGTTGTCAAGCTAGATCAAAGGCGTCCAGACAGCTATCCTTTCACTGTCTAGTCTCTTTTACGCTAAAGCAAGGTAATGGCCTAAGACATGGCCCAATTCGAAAGATAGCAAGTTTCACTTGCCTGATACCGAGATTGACGAGCAATGAAGATCGTCACACAAGCTAACTATGGATGGATCACTGTTAGGGCAAAATAATTATTAGCACAATGATTCTAAATTGATTTCTTATTAGAATCCTAATTGTCTAATAATCCATTTTATTAGGGTTTCACAATGTCAATGTGGGTTATGCTAAAACTAAATAAATCGAGTATTACTGTTAAGAAACGGAGGAACGATGCCGAGCAACCGCGGCAACGGAAGAACGATCCGCCTTGATCTAGAAACGGAGGAAAATCTGGAGAAATGGGTTTAGGGGTGGATTTTGGGGGTTTGATGAAGGTTTGAGGAAGATGGAAGGTGGGTTGTGACAAGGGAGGGTTTGGTTGATGGAGGATGAGCTTGGGATGAAGGTTTGAGTGTTTGAGGAAGATGGGGGCTCAATGGGGGAGAAATTAGGTTTAGAGTTGAAGAAGAAGAAGAGAAAAACGTTTGGGAGGGGTATTTATAGTGTTTTGTGGCGGTTAGGGCAAAACTAGGGTTTCCTGTACTGATTAGTCGGCCAAATAAGGAATGTTGACCGACTAGTTTGAAAACTAGTCGGTCGGTTGATCAACGCAGACCGACTAAGTGTAAACAGTAACACCTGATGAAAATCTGAACTAAGAGTTAGTCGGTCAAAGAACAACTACTGACCGACTAGTTTGACATCTAGTCGGTCGATGAACGTTCTTAGACCGACTAAGAGTAAATAGTAACTGGTATCAAAAATAATTAATGAGTTAGTCGGTTAAAGAAGCATTGCTGACCCACTAGTTTGCAACCTAGTCGGTCGACCAACGTTCTTAGACCGACTAACGATAAACAGTAACTCCTGAATAATTTTCAAAGCCCACTAGTCGGTTCAAGAAGGTTTTCTGACCGACTGGATCATCATCTAGTCGGTCAGTGCCCCTTCTCATACCGGCTAATGTGCACTGAAAGTTCCGAAATAGAGCGCGAAGCTCCGGGATGGTTTCCTAAGTCTCCTAGGCTCGTTCTAACTCTAAGATATCGACGTTATGAAGTCCGTCACGAATGACTTACTTCAAACACGGCGACCGACGGAAGAATCTAGAGAATCACAACAAAACGAGCGAAAAGAAAACTACGGAGATGGAAAAGGAAATCACAAGGAAGGGAAAACTACAAATAATATAATATATATAATAATCCATACATGAAAAACCAGTCGTTACATCCTCCCCAACTTAAGAAAAATTCCGTCCTCGGAATTCCCAACACTCACGTGTCCGGGAACAAAAGTGGGTAGCACTCTCGCATCTCATCTTCTCTCTCCCAAGTAGACTCTCCCGGCGAACCGTGTCGCCACATCACCCGAACAAGATCAACGACCTTGTTCCGAAGTGACTTTTGACGCCTGTCCAGAATCTGCACTGGATGCTGGTCATACGTCAAATCTGAGCGAACGGCAATCTCCGAGAAATCCACGGCATGAGACGGATCGCTGATGTATCGACGAAGCTGCGACACATGGAAAACATCATGGACTCCTTCCAAAGATGGCGGCAAGGCTAAGCGGTAAGCTACTTCGCTGACCCTCTCCAAAACATCAAATGGTCCAATGTATCGCGGGCTCAACTTCCCTCGCTTCCCAAAACGAATCACTCCACGATTCGGGGAAATCCTCAGAAACACATGATCGCCCGGCTGAAACTTCAAAGGACGACGTTTCGCATCTGCCCAATGCTTAAAACGGTCCTGATCAATCCTCAGCATCTCCCAAATGTTCCTGACGACCTCCACAGCCTCCACAATCATCTCAGGCCCCAACAGCTCCCGATCGCCAACGTCATCCCAACTCAATGGCGATCGACATTTCCTCCCATATAATGCGGCGAAAGGCGCCATGCCAATAGACGCCTGGAAACTATTGTTGTAAGAGAACTCCACCAAATATAGATGGTCCTCCAACGAACCCTTGAAATCCAACATGTACGCTCTCAGCATGTCTTCCAAAATCTGAATCGTCCTCTCAGACTGGCCATCCGTCTGCGGATGGTACGCCGTGCTGAAACTCATACACGTACCCAAACTTTTCTGCAAACTCTGCCAGAACTGAGATGTGAATCTCGTGTCTCTGTCCGACACGATACTCACGGGGACTCCATGAAGTCGCACGATCTCCTGCACGATTCACGTTACATCACTATCTAAACTAGAAAAAGGAAATAGAAACGGAGAGTAAAGAAATTACCTCTATGTATCTCCTTGCTAGTGCCTCAGTGGACTGTCCTACTCGGAATGGAATAAAATGTGTAGACTTGGTCAATCGGTCTACGATCGCCCAAATCGCGTCGTTCTGCTTCAGACTCCGAGGTAGTCCAGTCACGAAGTCCATAGTGATGTGCTGCCACTTCCACTCCGGAATCGGAAGCGGTTGTAGCAACCCGGCCGTACGCTGATGCTCCGCCTTCACTTGCTGGCAAACCAAACACTTGGCCACACTCCGTGCCACAGTCCTCTTCATGCCGTGCCACCAAAAGTTCAGACGAAGATCCTTGTACATCTTGGTCCCACCAGGATGCATGGAATACGGCGAACTGTGTGCCTCCACCAACAACTCCTCTCTGATATCCCCAGCTGGCACACACAGCCTGGCTCCAAACCTCAACGAGCCATCATCATAAACCAAAAAGTCAGTCCGCAGACCGGCTTCAACCTGCCCTCGAATCCTTACCAATTTCGGATCTCCGGCCTGACTCGCCTTAATCCGATCCACGATCGTTGACTGCACCTGCATGTACATCAACGAAGAAGCCTCCCCGGGAAGAATAATCTCTACATCGGACCCGCAAAAATCCTGCTGTAATCTCCACTGCGGAGTCAAAACCATCACCACGGGAAGCCTACTCAAAGCATCAGGCACCACATTCACCTTGCCAGTGTGATACTACAAATCAATCTCGTAATCTGCCATAAGCTCCAACCATCGATGCTGTCGCATGTTGAGCTCCTTCTGGGTAAAAATATACTTCAAGCTTTTGTGATCGGTGAAGATTTTCACTTTCTCACTCAGCAAGAGGTGCCTCCAAATCTTAAGAGCAAACACAACGGCAGCCAACTCCAAATCATGCGTCGGGTAATTCTTATCATGAACCTTGAGCTGACGCGACGCATAAGCCACCACATGTCCATGCTGATGCAAAACACAACCGAGACCCTTGCCAAAAGCATTGCAAAAGATCTTGAATCCTCCACTGCGGTCAGGCACAGCAAGGACAGGGGCAGACGTCAAACGCTCTCTCAGAACACCAAAGGCATGCTCACAGTCACCCGACCAAACATAAGGTATATCCTTCCACGTCAACCTGGTCATTGGCTCGGTAATACGGGAAAAGTCCTTAATGAAACACCGATAATATCCCGTCAAACCAAGGAAACTCCGAATCTCAGAGGCCGACGACGGAACAGGCCACTCTCTGATGGCCCTGATCTTCTCGGGATCCACTGAAATACCATCACCAATCACCACATGCCCGAGAAAAGCAACACTGTCCAACCAGAACTCGCACTTCGAAAACTTGGCATACAACCGATGCTTCCTCAAAATTTCCAACACGACCCTCAAGTGCGAGGCATGCTCATCCTCCGACCTTGAATAAATCAGAATGTCGTCAATAAAGATAACGACAAACTTATCCAAAAAGTCATAGAAAATCAGATTCATCAAATTCATGAAAACTGCAGGTGCGTTAGTTACACCGAAAGGCATAACCACGAACTCATAGTGTCCATACTTCGTTCTGAAAGCTGTCTTCGGAACATCCTCCTTCTTCACCTTCAACTGATGATAACCACTCCTCAAATCCAACTTAGAAAACACCCTCGACCCTCCAAGCTGATCAAAAATGTCATCAATACGAGGCAAAGGATATCTATTCTTAATGGTCACCGCATTCAATCCCCGATAGTCCACACACATGCGACGCGAACCATCCTTCTTCCTCACCAGCAACACCGGTGCTCCCCACGGAGACACGCTGGGATTAATGTAACCCTTCAGCATAAGCTCATCCAACTGCTTCCGCAACTCTTCCAATTTTGCAGGCGCCATACGGTATGGTGCCTTCGAAATCGGCTGCGCACCTGGAATCAAATCAATAGAAAACTCTAAAGCTCGATCGGGTGGCAGTCCAGACATCTCCTCGAGGAAGACGTCATCAAAATCTCGCACCACAACTGGCCTCTCCAACTCCAACTGCATAGCCACATCTTCCACCGGTCTGGCCCGAAATCTGACCGGACCCAGCGAACTGCTACCTCGACTGAACTCAAATACCGGATGTCCGGGAATCTCGAACACCACCTTCTTCCTCCGACAGTCAATCGTAGCATAGAAGCTCGCAAGCCAATCCATCCCAAGGACCGCATCGTAGTTGGTGATGTTGTAGACAATAAAATCAGCATAAAGCTCATGTCCACAAACCACCACAGAGCAAGGGCTGCACCCAAGATGCACCGAGACTACACCATTCCCTGTAACGATGTTCCAACTCTTGGGGAGAGGGGACGTCGACAAGGAATGCTTCTCCACGAAGCTCTGGGCCAAAATGCACATCGACGCACCTGAGTCAAAGAGGACTCGGGCAGGGAATGTGCAAACCAAAACCACACCTAACAAACAGTCTAATCAATCAAATCTTACTCTAGCAACATTCATACACAAGCAACCAACATAATTTAACAATCAACTAACTAAGGAAGGAACAACTAGTTTGGAAGTTACCTGCAATGACCTCATCCATGGCCGAGATCTCCTCCTCGGTCATCAGAAATGCATGCCTCCTTGGCGGAACAGCCTGTCGAAAGGCATGCCCTTGTGGAACAAGGGGTACCCCACGACCAGCGGGCACCGAGGCTCTCTGCTGCAACGGCGGGGCAGCAACAGGTGTCCTCCAAGGTTGCTTCAACCTCGGGAACTCCCTGAGAGCATGGGCAGGATCGCCACAGGCCATACATTGCCCCAAGAACCTCCTACACGATTCCTTGATGTGGCCCTCCTTGCCACAGAAATGGCAAACCTTCTGAACAGGCCCTCCTGGCCTCTTAAACTGAACAGGCTGGTTCGGCCTGAATCCAGGTCTAACCACAACTCTCGCCTGTTCCACCGGCCTCTTCCCAGCACCAACAATAGACCCCCTCCTCTGGTTCCCGAGTAGCTCCTGCCTCTTGGCTGCTAGTAGAACCTTCTGATAAGATTCCCGGTCAGAAGAGGTCACAAAAATCTGGAGCTCCGAAGCAAGTCCCTGTAGGAACCTCTGAGCTCTCTCCTCAGCGTCCTGCACCATCTTCGGTGCAAACCGACTCAGCCTCATGAACTCTTGGTGATACCGGTCCACCGACGAGCTTCCTTGCTTCAGATCGATAAAACGCTATAGCATCTCTTCCCTGGCAGCTTTTGGGAAGAACTCACCATCAAATCTGGCCTTGAAGGTAGCCCAGACGATCGGCTCCTCCAACATCTTCTCTTTAGCATCCCACCAATTTCTGGCGTTATCCCTCAGCTAGTGCTTCGCCAAGTCAACCCAACTAACTTCGTTGACCTTGGACATCTTCAGATTGTCCTCGATATTCCTCATCCATTCATCAGCAGCTAGTGGACCTTCAGTTCCATCAAAATATGCAGGACCCAGCTCTCTGAACTGCTTCGCTCCAGGCTCATGGCGAGGGGCTTCCATCGCCCGAGCAGCTCGAGCCACCGGAGCATTCTGTACCTGCAGAAGCACACCCTGCTGAACTTGCATCATCTGCATCATCATTCGCATCATCTCTCCGTTAGTGGGCTCCCGCTCAGGTTCCTCAACATGAGGGAGCGCACCACTACTACTACCCGTACGAGTATTCCGCCTCCTGCCATCTAGTGACACAGAAAACGAAACAATTAGACTCATAGCTTAACGACTCGGATGTCGAACTTCATTTAGTGAACATTCTAATATTATTATCGTCATTTCGACATTCACAGTTACAGGGGGTGACCTGCATGGGCCACCAACAAAACCTGTCACGCCCCGCTTCCAAAAAGTGGAGGCGAGACGTGAAAAGGTCCGCACGGGCGTGGAGCGGTGAAGCCGCACGCCTGATAAGCGTCAATGAATCATAAGCATGTCCCTGTAACCATGAACAGAACAAAGATAATAACAAAAGGAGACAGAAATAAAATCTCATATCTCAGATAGTTTGTCCAACTAAAACAAAGAGTTCAACAACCAGAAAAGCCACCAGGCTATAACGAAAGAGTCTAAGGCCACAAGCCGGCCCGCAACCACAACATACGACAAAACAACGGTGCTACGCACCGGCAACTACAGCAGCTAAACAAACACACAGAAAGCTCCTAAGACTGATCGCTCGTGTCCACGAAGTCCTCGTCCAACACCGGCTCAAGCTCGGCGTCCGCAAACACCTCATCCTCAGCAAGTAACTCTGGCTCGGGGTCTAACATGTGTCACCCAAAAGAGAAAAGGGGCACATGTCAACAAGTCTAAAGACTTGAGCAAGGAAACTGAAAGTAACTAACAACCTAGCACTTATAATATTAAGCAATGACATGACAGTTTAGTTTGATGCAGCAGTTTAAAAAGAGAGTGTCACGCACTCACGATGTAGAAATCACTAAGCACTAATCACGATTCACTTATCACTATTAATCACTTGTGCACTAGAGATTTCGCCTGCTGGCCGGAGTGGCGGATCAGGCCAACTCGGGGCTCAGGTGGTCGCATATATCTTACCCCACCCATATGTGTCGAGCGTTGGGGTTTCCAACTAACTGCGCTCGCTTCTGGATCACGAGCCAGGAAGTGTATTTGGCATAGTGGTGCACCTAGCCGGTATCCGAGCGTTGGGGTTTCCAACTACAGGGCTGGCTTCTGGAACACGAGCCAGGAATATAATATTGTAGCATGTGTTACGTAATCACGATGAATAATCATTATGCAATGACATGAACAGATATTTGCGTACCGTTAATGGAAATTAAACATGACTTGGCAAGCATGATGAAGGTGACAGATCTAGCTTCGTTGTCAAGCTAGATCAAAGGCGTCCAGACAGCTATCCTTTCACTGTCTAGTCTCTTTTACGCTAAAGCAAGGTAATGGCCTAAGACATGGCCCAATTCGAAAGATAGCAAGTTTCACTTGCCTGATACCGGGATTGACGAGCAATGAAGATCGTCACACAAGCTAACTATGGATGGATCACTGTTAGGGCAAAACAATTATTAGCACAATGATTCTAAATTGATTTCTTATTAGAATCCTAATTGTCTAATAATCCATTTTATTAGGGTTTCACAATGTCAATGTGGGTTATGCTAAAACTAAATGAATCGAGTATTACCGTGAAGAAATGGAGGAACGATGCCGAGCAACCGCGGCAACGGAAGAACGATCCGGCTTGATCTAGAAACGGAGGAAAATCTGGAGAAATGGTTTTAGGGGTGGATTTTGGGGGTTTGATGAAGGTTTGAGGAAGATGGAAGGTGGTTTGTGACAAGGGAGGGTTTGGTTGATGGAGGATGAGCTTGGGATGAAGGTTTGAGTGTTTGAGGAAGATGGGGGCTCAATGGGGGAGAAATTAGGTTTAGAGTTGAAGAAGAAGAAGAGAAAAACGTTTGGGAGGGGTATTTATAGTGTTTTGTGGAGGTTAGGGCAAAACTAGGGTTTCCTGTACTGATTAGTCGGTCAAATAAGGAATGTTGACCGACTAGTTTGAAAACAAGTCGGTCGGTTGATCAACACAGACCGACTAAGTGTAAACAGTAACACCTGACGAAAGTCTGAACTAAGAGTTAGTCGGTCAAAGAACAACTACTGACCGACTAGTTTGACATCTAGTCGGTCGATGAACGTTCTTAGACCGACTAAGAGTAAACAGTAACTGGTATCAAAAATAATTAATGAGTTAGTCGGTTAAAGAAGCATTGCTGACCGACTAGTTTGCAACCTAGTCGGTCGACCAACGTTCTTAGACCGACTAACGTTAAATAGTAACTCCTGAATAATTTTCAAAGCCCACTAGTCGGTTCAAGAAGGTTTTTTGACCGACTGGATCGTTATCTAGTCGGTCAGTGCCCCTTCTCATACCGGCTAATGTGCACTGAAAGTTCCGAAATGGAGCGCGAAGCTCCGGGATGGTTTCCTAAGTCTCCTAGGCTCATTTTAACTCTAAGATATCGACGTTATGAAGTCCGTCACGAATGACTTACTTCAAACACGGCGACCGACGGAAGA
>CM061141.1:277984249-278152875 GCA_030789695.1 Scilla litardierei | reverse complement strand
TGGCGCAAGTGTGTGTCCAGTGGCTCCTTTTCAAAGACTCATAGATAGGCGGCCACCACTATGTTGTATACGACGACGTCGTCGTCGTCAAAGCTCATCTTCATTGGGTCTTTGAAAATCTCCTCCACGGTATGCTCATATGTAGTCTCGTCCTCCAAGAGATAAAGGTAATTAGTGTCTTCTAGCGGTGGGTGTACCATCATAGGCTTTTGTAAGCGGAATTGGACATCAATATTTCCCACGTTTAGAGATAGCGTCCCCTCGCGGACGTCAATCAAGACACCGGCCGTCGCCTTGAATGGACGACCCAAAATGATCTGCGAACTACCTTTCTCTGGCATGTCCATAATCACAAAATATATCGGCACACATAGCCTGGGCGGAATTTGAAGGATGATGTCGTGTGCGATGCCTACCAGATAGGTAATAGAGTGGTCCACCAATTGAATGCTCATATCGGTAGGCTCAAGCTCCCTCCCGGTGTTTAGCCTCTTAAAGATGGAGAGTGGCATCAAACTAATGTCGCTCCCAAATCGATCAATGCTCTGCTAATATGGTGCCACCAACGGAACATGGCACCGTGAAACTCCTGGGATCCGGTAACTTCTTCGATAGATGGTTCTTAGTAACTGAGGTGCAATTATCCAAGAGCTTCACCTCTTCTTGTTTATGCTTCCCGTAATGAGATCCTTTAAGAATTTAGCGTATGTGGGGATTTCCGTGATAGCATCCATAAAAGAGATGTTCAGTTGTATACCTTTGAGGAGCTCGGAGAACTTGGCGTATTTCTTCTCCATCTTCGCTAGTGCCAACCTTTGAGAATATGGAGGTGGAGGTCAACTCGTCTTATCTCTGACGGTATCCTTTGGAATAGAATTGTTGGAAGTAGTAGTAATATCCGCCGGTGCCGTAGTGGTAGTAGGCGAGGTAGATGGCGAAGCCTCCCTTTCTTCAATAACTTGTGGCTCCTCTATAGCCTTTTCATTGTCATTTTCAGCGGTAGTAGCATCTCCACCTTGAGCATAAGTAGATGTCTTTCGGCTCAAATTGCTAGAAACCGACACCATGACAGTGTCGATGGTCTTTCCTCCTTTTGTGGTAACGACGACCACTACATTTGCTTGGGCCCTAGGATTGGGCTTCGGCTGAGAAGGCAATCTCACTTGCATCTTCATAAATTGGGACATTTGGCCTTTAAGCTCATCGATGGAATCATTGATAGACTTGAAACGAGCGGAATTCTCTGTATTTATCTTGGATTGCCCACTCATGAAGGTGTCCAATGTTTTCTCGAGATTGGGCTTTGAATCCGCTGGTGTATATTGTTGTTGTTGACGGTAATTGTACCTCAGTGGTCTGTAAGGCCTAAATGGCCTAAACCCATATTGTTACAGAGGCGGCCCTTATTGCTGAGGAGGTGGTGGAGGTCTCTGCTACTGAGGAGGTTGCAATCCTCCATTGGGGTTACCATAAGAAAATCTGGGATGATTTCTCACCGCCGGATGTTGCCATTGATTCCTCCCCTCTCCAGCTACAAAGTGTACTTGCTCAGCTTGCATGTCTGCTCCATCATAGGATCCTTCATTAGAAGCATAGTCTTGCTCCGCATAACCTTCATGTGTGGGATAAGCTGGAGCTCTAGAGGTGGTTAGAATGGCATCCAACCTCTGTTCAATCCTCGTTACCTGTTTGCAAAGAGTTTCAATATGACTATCAAGATGGGTAGCGATTTTTACCTCGGGGGCTTTAGTAGACGAGCGTTCATCGCCCCACTGCTGAGTATTCGCGGCCATTTGCTCCAACAAAAATAAATCTTCATCGGATGGCTTATACAAGAAAGCTCCTTGAGCGGAGGCATCTATAATCATCTTTGTGCTTGGTTGGAGCCCATTGTAGAAGCTTTAAACAAGATCCCACTCCACGACTCCATGGTGCGGGCATTGATGCTGTAAGTCTTTAAATCTTTCTCAAGCCTCGTACAATGACTCCTGAGGAAGTTGTTTAAAATTTGAGATTGCTCCTCGAATCCTCACCATTTTGAACGGTGGATAGAACTTGTTCACGAAGGTGGTGACTAGCTGCTCCCAAGTCGTGAAAGTATTAGAAGGATGCGCTTGCAATAAATAGGAGGACTTGTCCCTCAGAGTGAATGTGAATAATCTGAGCTTGATAGCATCTTCACTCACGTCTTTGGCATGGAATGTGTCGCACTTGGCCAAGCACGTGTCGATATGGTGGGTTGGGTTTTCACGAGGATGCCCGTGAAAGGGGTCCTATTGCACGAGGTTTATCAACCCAGTCTTCAGCTCTAAACTACCTGCTGCTAGATGCGGTCTCAAGATGGAAGAAGCTCCAGTAAAGTTTGGCTTAAAATAGTCCAGGATGGACCCCTTGTGTGGGGGAGAAGTATTTCCCTTTCCATTGAATCTATAGTAGTTTGACTCCTTTTCTCTGCTCTGATCCTTCTTGTAGTCTTTTTGATCTCGGTGTCAAATAATTATTCTTTGTCAAGACTCCCAAGGCGAGTGTTAATGCACAACAACAACTCAAAGAAATACCGTCAATAGCAAAGTAATAAAAGAATAAAGAGTATGGAAAGATAAAAGATGATAAGATTTGCTAACAAATTCATCAATAGAAAAATAATCCAAGTAACGCTGTTACTGTCCTCAGCAACGGCGCCAAAAACTTGATCGCCCGGGAACAACACCTAGAACTCACCTAGCAATGGCACGAACACCAAGTGCTAAATGTATCCCAAATACGAATCCCGGCACTTTACGCAAGCTTACGGTGTCAAGTAATATTATAAAAGATATCGATCCCACAGGAAAGGTAGAGATGTTATTGTCTTGGATTATTTTTAAATCTCGGAATGTAGGTAGCAGTCTGTTTTGAAAGATCGTTTGTTTAGGATTTTGAACAATTAATAAAGATTTGGGCTTTAGGACTCACCACTAGGATCGTCGGATGTCAATGCTTGGTTAAGACTCTTACATTGCTTTGGCATTATAGGGATTGTCACATCCAAGATGTGAAATTCATTGTTCTACGCACCATGAATCCAAAATATCGCATTAACCCAATGATGCACACGACATGTGCATTAAGAATCGACAATATTCATGCCACTCTCATGGACGGAATGATCTCAGCTCACGCCACTCTCATGGGTTAGAGCTTCGATGTATTTTGGTGGCTCTCATTGACGCAATGGCGGCAGCCGTTAATTAGTAATATAGTTCGTCGATGGATCCCATCAAGACACGAGCTGGGCATGGTCACGATCCCCATTGAATCCACTAACTCCCTAATTACGCATATAGGATACTCCTTAATCCAATCGATTCCACTGGCAGTGGGCACGATCTCAGTACAAGTTCTCCTACAAACTTTGCAGGATCAACCAAAATACTTCCATTTTATACCAACACAACCTAAAAATCCTTACTTTGCATCTCAATCCTAAAATCCATGGGCTAATCCATTAGCCCTAGATAGAACCACTCACGCATCATAGAAATAACAACAAAAGATTCATTAGATGCAATGGAATTCATCATAGCAATGGAAAACATCAAAAACAATAGAAAGTGTAGAGAATTGTTACCAACATGTTGTAGAGCAATAGCAAACCAAATAGAATTAAGAGAATAAGATTCCTTGTGCGAAATAGTAATAAAAATCCAAGCTTTGCTTCATGCAGAATAGCGACGACACAAATTCTCAAAACCCTAATTAAAACTAAACTAAGAGTTTCTCTAAAGTTCCTCTCTGAAAATAAAGCTTAAAACGTCCTTAAATACATTGGGTAGAAATCCCAAAAAAATCTCAGAAAATCTGAGGCACTTGGGCCCACAAACTAGGCTGTTCGCGTGGCGGACTCGACCGAGTAGCGGAGGCAGCTCGGTTGAGTCTGCTACAGGCTTCTCTTTCTGCTGCTTCTGCGTCTGGCTGATACGGGCTACTCGGTCGAGTAGCCCCCTACTCGGTCGAGCTAGAGTAGATCAAAACTTCCTCCAAAATGTTGCTCTGTTTCTTTTCGACTCGGGTCGAGTAGGTGAGCTGCTCGATCGAGTAGATTTGCTGCTCGGTCGAGCTGGGATGCCTTGGAGAAAGATCAAAATCTTCATATGTTTGGTGTGACTCAGTTCGAGTCAGATGTCTGCTCGGCCGAGTAGGTTTGAGTCGTTTCATATGCGATTTTTGCGTGTAAGCTCAGCCGAGTAGCTGATGCTACCCGGTCAAGTTGCCTGGAAAACTAAGCTGAATCTTTGCCATCTCTCGTTCTCTTCTCCTCCTCTCCTCCATTCTTCTTCCATTCCTCGGCGAACTCTCATGGAGCCATGCCAATGACGTCTCGGGCGTGCCAGATGTGTCCATGCCCCAAAATAGTTCCAATTCGCTCTAAAACTCCTGAAAATCCAAAAAGCAATACAAAACTCGAATATGACGTTAAAAGCACGATAATGTATTAAAATATGGAGTTTGGGGGCAAATATGACATGAAATGATGCGAATAAAACATATAAAATATGGAGACATCAGTGGGATGTGGGGATTGTATTGTGTGGGGCGATCTCTTGTCGATCCACTCTCGGATCTCTTGGATCCCTGAGCATAGCTACACCTCTTGTTGGCTTTAGAGTTAGATTCGAAGGTGGTAGTTGCTCATTTGTGAGTGGTGGATCTCCCATGCTTTGACGCACTTGAGTCGCCAACACGTTGAGACTCTTATCGACCAGA
Organism: Scilla litardierei; assembly: GCA_030789695.1. Lineage (NCBI taxonomy): Eukaryota > Viridiplantae > Streptophyta > Magnoliopsida > Asparagales > Asparagaceae > Scilla > Scilla litardierei. Next base: position 278,148,129 of record CM061141.1, on the reverse strand, counting down.
TCTACAAATTGGTCGAATTGCTTCTGGGTCACCTTAGGTTCTTTGGCGGCCTTCTTAGATCGCTTTGATGGGGACGTAGAATCTAAGGCATCCTCCACCAGGACGCTGTTTGCTTTTTGTTTTTCCCTTGACCTTTGTCCGGTTCGACGTTGCTTGGTCCAGCCAACATAGTTTATTGGTTGCTTTGGGATGTCGAGCTGGTTAATGTTTTCCCACAGATTGCACCAAAATGTTAAGGCCAAAAATGACAGAAACAATTGTGTTACTAACGTGGACCCTTCGTGCTGAGTCTGAGCCACATCAGCCGGTTGAATGGGACCCTAGGTTGGAAGAAGCAGGATCGTTGATGAATGATGGTTGCAATGCTCGATCGACCCTCGAGCGGTCTGTATGCCGATAGATCGAGGCTGTGAAGCTCTGGAACGATCCTCACAGAAGATCGAGACTCGGCGATCTGCACCATATGGAAGCGGCATGGAGGTCAGATCTGGGTTCTAACCTAAATTCCCTCTGATTCTTAAGTTAGAATGGGAACTTAAGGAAGAGAGAGAGCTTAGAGCAGCTGAAATCAACCCATGGAGGTTTGTCACAGACCTGGTGTAGCAAGCTCTTTTATGGAAGAAATGTAAGAAGTATGTAGAATCTATGTATTGGATCTCGTACCTTGGGAGTTGGACCATCCTTTATTTATAGACCTCTTGGGTCCTTTTAGTGACGTTAGGGGATAACAGTCACCAATTATGATGCCATGATCTCCCCCTTTAATATGAGTAATCGTAGCCCACGTTCCCGCCTATTCATGAGCTCGCTTTCAATCCCACGTTCAATTGATGGGAGTTCAACAGGCGACTGGTAAGTAGGCTTTGACTGAGTCGGTATTTAGCTTCCCTCGTGGGCTCTGTAGACCTTACTCACTTGTCGGACGAGTCATCTCGAGTGGCGGCCCGATGGCTCAACACAGACGTGATGCACATACTGCAAGTCGATGACCAATGGGAGTTGGCTTCGGAATGGGATAAGTAGACCTATCATATCATCACGGAAGTGGGGGTAAGGATAATATAAGGGACTATCCTATCATTGCATCATGGAAATGTGTTGGGGGTTAGGAGAATGCCTTTTGGTTAGACAACCTCTCCCTATCCCATGAATTCAAAAACCAATCAATCAAAATCAACCCTAGTCTAAATTCACTAGCGGTGATACCCGGCTCTAGATATCAAAACCTTTTCCATATTGATATTTCCCTTAGCATCTATTACTTAGTCTCACGTTTTGATCACGTGGCTAATTAACTTTGAACTAAGCAAATACTTAATAACTACCTCCTTGTGAATGACCCGTATAGCGCTACACTTACACTGGACGCTAGCAGCCTAACTTTTGAGGACAACAAGGTTTCTTACGTCGTTACCAGGGAGGTAGGCTTGATATTGGTTTTGTTCTTTGTTATTAGACTACGCAATTTTTATATTTTTTGGCTTTCTTTTGCTATTATTTTTGTAATACTGATATCCATTTTTAGTTTTATCTGTTATGAATGCAGAGGAGATCACAGGATATTAAGGACGTACTTCCTTTTGATCCTAAGATTGAAGATATAACACACCAGCGCAACGCTGAAAGAAGAAGAAGGATATCACAAGAAGCCATGGTGGAGGACTTTTCCATGCCATTCAACGGATCAACGTCGGTCATTGCTCGCTTGAATTCAGTGTTAATAATTTTGAGCTTAAGCCTTCGTTGATCACATTTATTCAACATGACCAATTTGGACAATTCCCCATAGAGAACCAGAATAACCATCTCAACGTCTTCTTGGAGAACTGTGACACATTGAAGCTGAAAGAGGTTTCTGAGGACTCCGTAAGGCTACGATGCTTTTTCATTTTCTCTCAAGGACAAGGCAAAGAAGTGGATTAAATGCCACGAGACTCTGATACTTTTACTTCTTGAGATTCTTTATGTCGTGCCTTTCAAACTAAGTTCTTCCCTCCAGGAAAAACCACGAAGAAGAGAAATGAGATCACCTCATTCTCCCAGCTAGACCAAGAATCCTTATATGAAGCTTGGGAGAGATTCAAGGCCATGTAGAGGCAATGACCATACTATGGAGTGCTGGATTGGCTTCTAATTCAAACTTTCTACAACAGGCTAGCAAGAGAGGTGAAGATTTCAATTGATGCCTTTTCTAATGGGGAGATCATGAGCAAGACTCCAGCTGAGGCAAGGAAGCTGTCGTTTAGAGATCAAGAACTTTCGTTGCCCACTCGCCGGGTTAAATAGCCCAAGGATGTTTAACCCCCACTTAGCAAAGGGAATAGGGCGGATAATGGGAACCTAATCTGTTGGAGGGGCCAAGTTGTACCTTGCAAACTTTTGGCATGCGGGACATTTAGACACATACTCGGTCACTTCCTCGAACATGGTTGGCCAATAATAACCTTGTCTCAAGGCTTTCACATCTAGCACCTTCCCTCCGCAATGGTTTACACAGAAGCCTTCTGTATTTCTCGGATCACATAATCTACCTCCTACAGATTCAAACATTTGAGGTAGTGGAGTGCATCATACCTGGCCCATCGACTGTTATACAGCGAGCCTTCATGCAAGACACACTCGAAGGCTCTGCTTTCCAACTTTTGTGCCTCAGCTGGGTCGGTTGACTTCTCACCCATGTTGAGGTACTGAATTATAGGATCCATCCAAGTGGCTTCTTGATCGATGCACGACAATTCCTATTTTGGCATGCTTGGATGTTGGAGATGTTGCACGTACATAGCTCGTCCCAACCCCGCTATGAAGATGAGGGAAGCTTAGATAAAGCATCGGCCCAGAGATTCTTCTACCTCGAAACTGTAGGAGAATGATGCCCTCCAGGCTATTTATCTCTGTGTGAATAGCACAAACATCTTGTTCGAAATAACAGTAAGCTGTTAGGTAATAATTTATCTAAGTTATTTTATAATGTAGTTAACATTAGATATCAACTTAGGTAAAGTCCTGAGACTTTATGCAAGGTCAAACAGGTATCGAGATGAGTATCTCGATCATGGAGAAATGTTTGACCGTCTGTAGCATAAGTCTAAAAGGGTTCGTGGTCGTAGATGTTTCGAGACAAGGATATCGAAACATCGGATAGACCATTGTGTCTTAGTCTTCATCGTTTAGCGGTAGCGATGATCTCATGATCGTTTTGACTTGGCAAAGTCAAAGACGAGACACAGGTGCTCATTAGAGAATGAGTTCACTGAACAATCCACAAGAGTTATCATATGGTTATATTGACCAATCTGTCAATGATGACTCTGAGTGATGATAGGTTAGTTGGTCTTTTGACTTGAGGTCATTTTGACAAACCTATGCGTGAACGGTGCCACTTAGATCAACTAACCTAGCTTCGAGGCAAGGCCTGTCGAAAGGTCTTTTGATTGGGTGACACTTGAAGCGCATGAGGAGAGTAATGACCAAGAGAGGATTCGTCTCTCTCGATCAATGGGAGTTAGTGACGTTGGGTTAGTTCCGTATTTAGTAAAATCTCTGGCCAGAGTTTGTTGGAAGAAGTCCAACATTAAGATCGATAGAAACTAACCGGAGTCAAGTTATTGGGGTTGACAGTTTGACCGTACCCTAGACTTGATCTACACGACATAGTTAAGACGAAGAGACTATAACTGCGGAATTCATCACGGAAACAGTCATGGTGGTCCCGACAATACTCATGTCAATGAGTCAACCACATAATGATGATTCCTAAAGCAGGGACGGCAACCCCTGCGCGTGGTCACTGCCGTATAGGGCTTCGAGCCCAACTTGTTGTAAGGGTCAGGCTCTAGGGTCTCACACAGAGTGCGACCTTCGTCTAGTAATAGGTAGAAATTAGTTAGGGAGAATATTTTGCATTTTTGATGTAAGGGATGAAATAATTGCATTTGATGCAATATGATAATTTAAGCCTAAATAGGGGACTAATTTGCATTTGATGCAAAAGAGATTAAATGTGTTTTAAATTGTTTAAAACAATATTTAATAAAATAAACGCAAGGAAAAGTTCACGGGTAAGATGGAAATGTCCCGGTCTAGACCCAGGTTCGAACGGCGTCCAAATCAGACACCAGATGCTCAAGTTAGAGCCAAAACAGCCCATTAGATCAGACCGGGTCAGACCAGGCTGACCCAGGCCAGACCAAGTCTGCCCTGGGCGCCTGGCTAGACCTGGCTGAGCCAGGAAGCCAGGCCCAGGGCCTGGGCACAGGCCCATGCACTGGGTGCCTCGGCTTGCGCCCAGGTGGGCCTGGGCGCCTGCGAGCCCATGCGCCTTGGGCCGGGCGCCCGCCTGGTGCCTGGCGCCAGGCTGACGCCTGGGTGCCCACGCCAGGCATGGGCATCCGTGCCCAGGTCTGGCAGGCGCCCAGCCAGTCTCTTTTGGCTGGTGGGGCCCACAAGCTGGGCCCCACCTCAGGGTGCTGAACCCTAGAATTAATGACAGATTTGACGGCTCAGTTTTTGCGAAAAACTAGTCGTAGGCTGAACTTTGAGCGGTCAATTGGAGGGTCAAACGACCTCCGATTGACGAACGGTTTTTTCCTATGTGTTCACTGTTGAACGCCCTTCGTATTGATAGGTTGTATCAATCATGAAGCTCAACTGTGAGTGAGTTAAATTCACAGAAGTTTGCACTTTGTGAAGTGCAAACTAACTTGATTTTAATTAACCCAATTAATAGTCCCACATCGGATTTTGAGAGAAGGGGAGCAGTCAGCCGCCTATATAAATAGGGGTCTGCTCTCTTCCTCAAAACTCGTCCCAAGTTCTAGATCTGAGCGGCTCTCGTAAATGTTGGAGCACGCTCGGATCTAGGCTAAATTAATATTTCTCTATCTCCCTATAAATTTCTGCCTTACTCCTGAGGGCTCTGTCAAAGCTGCAAAGGAGTTCGGATTCAGATCCGAAATCTAGGCGAAGGTTTCACTCGCGTGAAACTTTCTTCGGCGCGTGGTTGGCTCGGCAACACTGGATTGATCGCCTCGGGATGCGGAGCGGTTCGAGGAGCAGTTCGGGAAGCGGTTCGAGGAGCGGCTCGGTGTGGGACGGGAGCGGCTCGGAAGACGGTGCGGAACATCTCACCTGCCCCAGGGCTGAGATTCCGGGTATGTGTTTAATTAAGCATTAGTTTAATTTAATCACAGTAGGCTAGATCCTTCTTGGGATGGTCAGACATATCCCAAGTCGGCATAGATCTTGGATTAGGGTCTTGAACCTTAGGGTTAAATGTTAATTAGATTAACATGATTTTTTTCCGCTGCTTTTCTGTCTATGTTCCGTCCGACTTAGGACGGGCGTAGAGTTTTTGTGCCCTAAGGGTCCTAGAAAACCCTACAGTGGTATCAGAGCCAGGTCTGTGTTACGATCTAGCCTGCGATTTCTTTAAACACATGAAATGCTTTTAAATACTTTAAAAAATGTTTTTAAAGTTATGAGATAAATTTTAAAAATGTTTTTGATGTTTAAAAATCTATGTGATAAATTTTTGAATATGAAAATTTTTAAATGACGTTTTAAAATTTATGTGATAATTTTTTAAACTAATTTTAAAATCTTTTAAAATTTATGCGATAAGTTTAAAGTTATTGTAGAAGCCTAAAAATTTTATGTGATAAATTTTTAAGCATGGAAGTTTTTTAAAATGCTGTTTTAATTTTATGATATATTTTAAAACTGATTTTAAAGGTTAAAATTTTATGCGATAAATTTTTAAGTAGCATGCAATTTTGTGATTTTAAAAATAAGTTTTTATGAGATAAAAGAAAAATATTTTTAAAATCATATTTAAATGTTAAATTTATGTATGCATGCTAAAATTGTTTATGTGATAGACATTGTTCTGTTTAATTGTTAAATAGTTGTACACTTTCATTTTATGCGATAAAATTAGTGTAGCTTTATTTTAATGGCTAGTTCCTCTTGTCCCTTATTTGATAACACAAGACAACCCTTTAGGTTAGCCATTAAAAATGATTAAAATTTATTAATTGAATTTTAATGACATGCTATGTTTTAATAAATCATTAACAATGCTTCAAGACCTAATTCCTGATTAGGGTAGTCCTTTTAATGAAAATTTTAATTCTAATTGTTATTATTAATTCTCATTAAAGGACTTCGCTTTTGGCGTTGGTTAATAAAATTTATTAAAATCCTAATAATGATTAGGATAGCACGTAAACCTTATAGTTGATAAGGACTTAATAAAAGTTATTAAACAAATCCTAAAATTTTGAATTTAAGGATGCAACTAGTTGATAGGATTAATTAGTTGTTAGCAAAAGCTGTTTAGTCTATGGCACACATACAAAATGACAAGCTTCATTCAATGGACCATGATCCAGTCAATGTGCTTGGCTAAGAGTTCTGGATCAACCCTAGCTAGCCTAAGGGGTAGTGATCCTGGCTTAGTCAATTCCCTGGCTGTGTTCCGCTGGACCGCAATGTCGCGAATCATGATTGTATGACACCCTGGACTATATCTAAGTGAAATACGTTAATGATCTTTTTCAAGATTAGCCGTAGCCCTCCTTGTTTTAGGGGTTAGCAAATATAGGGCCCGTGTTACAGTTGTTGAGGTACACTCAAGCTGTGACATGGCAACCCTGTAGAAACCAACTCCTTAAATACATAAGATGAAATCTTGACTGACCCAAACCGTCGTCTCGTACCCCGAGCGCCGGCGTAAGTTAAGTCAATGATGTAGTCTGACTTGATGTAGTCTAAGACCTGACACAAACCGACGTGTCGTGAATACACCGAGCAGCAGGGCAAGTCAGGCTAGACATGAAAACAAGGGTCTGACTAGACTAGACATTGTGATTTGGATTAGCACACTCATGATCACAAATGGCTAGGGGCAAAAACCGAATAAGAGAGTCATATCCGATATGATCGATGAAGAGTCATCTTCCGATCGCAGAGTCAAGCAACTTGTTGAGCTACACTCAAGGTTGTTAGGCTCAAGGTGATTGGACCTCTTACCCATTAATTTTAATTCGATTAAATCGTTCGTTATTAAGCTTTGAAACGATCGTAAAAATAGTGGGAGGATATAGATAGATAAAAGTAATTCTACCTATATTTAATTTTGAACATATGCCAAAACTAGGGCAAGACTATGTTTACCGAAGGAATCAAAATATAATATTTTAATGGAATTAGTTAATTGGTCAAATAGGTTGATTAATTGAATATCAAGTTAAATTCTAATTGATAGGATTAAACTATATTCTCGTTGACATTTAAATGACCTTCTAAAGAACAGACTTTAGAAATATGATTAAGTTCTGGATCCAATAAATAAATTCACGCTACATGTCACTCGTCTCTATAAGAGGCAGCTTGAACATATAGGATATTCGAAGTATGTTTCTCCCTACAACTTGTCGAGCTACCCTCAAGGTTGTATGGACAAACAATTTTGATCCGCAAAGTTCGAGAATTCGATCAAACTGTTTGAGTCGAATAATAGTGCATGAGCGGTGCAAGTCTGTGTATCCCAACCGGATCTTGAGACAAGCAACTTCTTGAGTTACACTCAAGATTGCAACTCTCAGGCGTTTGGATACATGAGATGCTTGCATAGCTATTTATTTATGTTGGGCTATTTATATCTAAATGTGATTTAGAAAAGGCAGAAGGCACTCCGGAAAGTCAATCGAGTTAAATAGTTTAATTTATCATTAGTAAAGGCTTAAGTAGGAGGAAACGAAAATGTGACATATTTTGATGTCACGATTTCGTAATTATTGTTATACAAAAGGTTAACGCATTTTGACGAATGTCGTCACATTGCTTCTGAAGCAATGAGTAATATGTATAACGATAATATATATATTAAATGTTAATATATATAAACACACAAGATAGTAGCTAAGTTGTATGGCAAAATAGACTAGGCCGTATCGAGAGACTAAGCTTCACAAGTCACATAAAGAGGGGTCTGACCTGTCGTATTATGAAGTCTACGGACACTTGTGAGTCTTATCCTCTTATATATAATGGCCAAAACCTATCTGTGAGACAGTGGGAGAATGAGTTGTCGAACTCAGTCTGGTACATACTGATGTACCCGAGTCTATATTAACCAAAATAAGTTATTCGTATATTTTATTAAGACACGTGTTCTTGATGAAACACAAGTCTGATAAAATAAAGAACGAAATGACTAAAGTATTTAAATTGGTTCGATTAGATCGAATGGTCAAATACTTAGCTATATTAAATCTTGCGTAATTAAAAGAAAATATGAATTTCTCTCAGGTCAAGTCTGTTAACACATCCATGTGTTAAAATGTATGAATCACACTAAGTTAGACTTGGTGCGATCCATAGCCAGTGACTCTGAGTTAAGTCCTCCTTCTGGGTTAAGTCCCAGATAGTAATGCCTAGGTTTTGATAATGTTCTGTGAGGACATTATCAATAAGATATTCATAAAATCAATCATTAAGAAGTTGTATAATTACTCGAATCTCGTGAGACGAAGAGTCGAGTTAGACATAATAATTGATGATGACTTAGCCAACTTCTAGGATGAAAATTCGGAGTAGTAACTCCAATTTAAAATTTGATGCAATCAGAATAGGTCCGTGTGCGTAAATAAATCTTGGAATTTAGTTTACGTGCCCAAGGAAAATGTTTCCTCACTTTCTACAAGTAAATCTTTAAGTTGAAAGATTTGTGCAGAAAGGAAAATAGTGAAGTGCAATCATGTTGGTCGAAAACAGTTTTCATCCTAATTCCTATAAAATGGATTATGTTGAAACCGTCTCACCAGCAGATGTGCACAGATCTACTCAAACCAAGCTCGATGTAAAACGCTCAAAGTTGACCATGAAAATTGGAACATTTACTTATAAGTTCGTTTTTCTAAATATGATTTAGACGGACCATCTTATATGAATTAACCAGAAAGTTTTCAAGGTCAGTGGGAGCGTATAAAATACATGCGAGGCATCAAAGGGATGGAACATATATTTTGACAAAGTGATCAAAAGAGTTTGATACTTTATCAGAAATGAATATGAGCCATTTGAAATGACCAGTAACTAATTTGAAAATTATTATCGTAAGGTACGATGAATTGGATAAGATCCAAGTAATAAAAATATTATGGATACCGAAAGACCAAGTGAATTATTTGAATGAGATTCAAATGGTTGGTCTAACATGAACATAGAAACCGCTTAAGTCGATAGTATAGACGGTTTTAGCAGATCCACTCACGAAGGCTCTACCACATGAAGTCGACAAAACTTATGTGTAAAAACGGTATAAGATACCGAGATAAATGGGCCTGAGTGCAAGTGGGAGATGTAGGAGAATGATGCCCTCCGGGCTATTTATCTCTGTGTGAATAGCACAAACATCTTGTTCGAAATAACAGTAAGCTGTTTGGTAATAATTTATCTAAGTTATTTTATAATGTAGTTAACATTAGATATCAACTTAGGTAAAGTCCTGAGACTTTATGCAAGGTCAAACAGGTATCGAGATGAGTATCTCAATCATGGAGAAATGTTTGACCGTCTGTAGCATAAGTCTAAAAGGGTTCGTGGTCGTAGATGTTTCGAGACAAGGATATCGAAACATCGGATAGACCATTGTGTCTTAGTCTTCACCGTTTAGCGGTAGCGATGATCTCATGATCGTTTTGACTTGGCGAAGTCGAAGACGAGACACAGGTGCTCATTAGAGAATGAGTTCACTGAACGATCCACAAGAGTTATCATATGGTTATATTGACCAATCTGTCAATGATGAATCTGAGTGATGATAGGTTAGTTGGTCTTTTGACTTGAGGTCATTTTGACAAACCTATGCGTGAACGGTGCCACTTAGATCAACTAACCTAGCTTCGAGGCAAGGCCTGTCGAAAGGTCTTTTGATTGGGTGACACTTGAAGCGCATGAGGAGAGTAATGACCAAGAGAGGATTCGTCTCTCCCGGTCAATGGGAGTTAGTGTCGTTGGGTTAGTTCCGTCTTTAGTAAAATCTCTGGCCAGAGTTTGTTGGAAGAAGTACAACATTATTTGACTAAAGATCGATAGAAACTAACCGGAGTCAAGTTATTGGGGTTGACAGTTTTACCGTACCCTAGACTTGATCTACACGACATAGTTAAGACGAAGAGACTATAACTGCGGAATTCATCATGGAAACAGTCAGGGTGGTCCCGACAATACTCATGTCAATGAGTCAACCACATAATGATGATTCCTAAAGCAGGGACGGCAATCACTACTCGTGGTCACTGCCGTATAGGGCTTCGAGCCCAACCTGTTGTAAGGGTCAGGCTGTAGGGTCTCACACAGAGTGCGACCTTCGTCTAGTAATAGGTAGAAATTAGTTAGGGAGAATATTTTGCATTTTTGATGCAAGGGAAGAAATAATTGCATTTGATGCAATATGATAATTTAAGCCTAAATAGGGGACTAATTTGCATTTGATGCAAAAGAGATTAAATGTGTTTTAAATTGTTTAAAACAATATTTAATAAAATAAACGCAAGGAAAAGTTCACGGGTAAGATGGGAATGTCCTGGTCTAGGCCCAGGTTCAAACGGCGTCCAAATCAGACGCCAGATGCTCAAGTTAGAGCCAAAACAGCCCATTAGATCAGACCGGGTCAGACCAGGCTGACCCAGGCCAGACCAAGTCTGCCCTGGGCGCCTGGCCAGACCTGGCTGAGCTAGGAAGCCAGGCCCAGGGCCTGGGCACAGGCCCAGGCGTTGGGCGCCAGGGCCTGCGCCCAGGCGGGCCTGGGCGCCTGGGAGCCCAGGCGCCCTGGGCCGGGCGCCTTGGGTTCCCGGCCCAGGCGCCCGCCTGGCGCCTGGCGCCTTGGCGCCCGCGCCTTGGCGCCTGTGCGCCCGCGCCAGGCCTGGGCATCCGTGTCCAGGTCTGGCAGGCGCCCAGCCAGTCTCTTTTGGCTGGTGGGGCCCACAGGCTGGGCCCCACCTCAGGGTGCTGAACCCTAGAATTAATGGCAGATTTGACGGCTCAGTTTTTGCGAAAAACTAGTCGTGGGCTGAACTTTGAGCGGTCAATTGGAGGGTCAAACGACCTCCGATTGACGAACGGTTTTTTCCTATGCGTTCATCGTTGAACGCCCTTCGTATTGATAGGTTGTATCAATCATGAAGCTCAACGGTGAGTGAATTAAAATTCACGGAAGTTTTCACTTTGTGAAGTGCAAACTAACTTGATTTTAATTAACCCAATAAATAGTCCCACATCGGATTTTGAGAGAAGGGGAGCAGTCAGCCGCCTATATAAATAGGGGTCTGCTCTCTTCCTCAAAACTCGTCCCAAGCTCTAGATCTGAGCGGCTCTCGTAAATGTTGGAGCACGCTTGGATCTAGGCTAAATTAATATTTCTCTATCTCCCTATAAATTTCTGCCTTACTCCTGAGGGCTCTGGCAAAGCTGCAAAGGAGTTCGGATTCAGATCCAAAATCTAGGCGGATGTTTCACTCGCGTGAAACTTTCTTCGGTGCGTGGTTGGCTCGACAACACGGGATTGATCGCCTCGGGATGCGGAGCGGTTCGAGGAGCGGTTCGAGGAGCGGTTCGAGGAGCGGCTCGGTGTGGGACGGGAGCGGCTCAGAAGATGGTGCGGAACATCTCGCCTGCCCCAGGGCTGAGATTCCGGGTATGTGTTTAATTAAGCATTAGTTTAATTTAATCGCAGTAGGCTAGATTCTTCTTGGGATGGTCAGACCCATCCCAAGTCGGCATAGATCTTGGATTAGGGTCTTGAACCTTAGGGTTAAATGTTAATTAGATTAACTTGATTTTTTTTCCGCTGCTTTTCTGTCTATGTTCTGTCCGACTTAGGACGGGCATAGAGTTTTTGTGCCCTAAGGGTCCTAGAAAACCCTACAGAAACATGGTGGACCTCCACTTGTTCGAACTTGGATAATTCAGCTTTTACGATCTGCATGTAACTTTGAATCGTCCCTCTTAGGCCTCATAGTTTCCATTCAGTTAATGGACGACCAAATTGGAGTCGCTAAGGAGGTGAACTATATGTGCCCCCAACGCTCGACCTAGCCTGAGACCATTAATGGCAGCTTCATATTCCGCTCCATTGTTAGTGGTTTGTAAGTCAAACCAAAGGGTGTATTCAAGTATGTTGCTCTCTGGGGTTTGGACAATTATACAGGCTCTGCTTCAGGCCCTAGTAGCTGATCCATCTACCAGCACGATCTATGTACCTCCTTCTCTCCATGTGGACACTGAAGAGCCAATACCTGTCGAGGAAGCAGAATGAGAGTTGAGAATTAAATTAACAGCTTGTACCTTTGCTGGGGGTTTGTCGTCGTATATGAGTTCGACAATGAAGTCTACTTGGGCATGTCCCTTGATGGTCGTCCTTGGCTTATAACAAATATCGAACTTGCTGAGTTCGACCCCCCCCCCCCCACTTTGTCATCCTTGCTGACTGATCAAGCCTCTTCAGGGTTTGCTCCAAAGGGGTGTCCGTGAGGACAAAGATGGTATGGGCTTGAAAGTAAGGTCGTAGCGTCCTCATTGACTGGACCATAGCGAATGCCAGCTTCTCAATTCTGTTGTAGTTGATTTCAGCACCTCGAAGGACTTGACTTATATAGTAGATTGGTCGTTGGACTCCTGAGTCTTCTTTGACTAGGGCTGAGCTTACAACCTCCATGGTGGCAGCTAAGTAATGATCAGCTGGTCACCTTCATCGGGTTTAATCAGGAGCGGTGGGCTACGAAGATACTCTTTTGACTCTGAGAAAGCCTTCTTGCAGTCCGCATTCCACTCGATAGCCTTCTTATCACCCTTGGTGGATATTATTTCCTTTCTCAAAACTTTGAAGAAAGGAAGGGATCGCTCGCTTACTTTGACAGAAAACAACCAAGAGCTTCAATCCTTCTAATCAGTCTCTAGAGCTCCCTGATTGTGATGGGTTCTTTCATGCCTACGATCGCCGTAACCTTATCAGGGTTGGCCTCAATTCCTCTGTTTGTTAGCATGAAGCCGAGGAACTTCCCAGATCAAACTCAGAATGTATACTTGGTAGGGTTTAGTTAGAGTTTATACCGACGAATCTCTGCGAAAGTCTCCCGTAGATCTGCGATATGATCAGTCGTGCTCTTTGATTTGACCAACATATCGTCGACGTAGACTTTAAAGTTTCTACCGATCTGAGCCTTAAAGACTTTAGTCATCATTTGTTGATAAGTTGCCCCAGCATTCTTTAGACCAAATGGCATCTTTCTATAGCAGAAAATCCCTCGATCTGTGATAAAAGCGGTCTTTTCTTCATCATCAGGAGCCATGTGTATCTGATTGTTGCCTGTGAAATCATCCATGAAACTCAGGAGCTCATATCTGGAGGCATTATCAACAAGATGATCAATCCGAGGTAAGGGGTAACTGTCCTTCGGGCATACGTTGTTAAGATTGGTGAAGTTGACACACATTTTCTCCATTTGCCATTTGCCTTTGTTTCAGAGTGTTTTCTCACTACAAATGCGTTGACCGCGGACAACCCGGTCAACGTGGTCAAGGGGCCCGTTTGGGTCCCTCGGGTGTGTCGAGTCGGTGCGGACGAGGCGCGAGTCGGAGCTGCAGTCGACGTGGAGCGCGTCGGCTGGGCCGAATCGGGGTCCTCGGTCGTTGGTAGGGCGAGGGGAAGCCTCGGCCCGGGTTGAGACGCTCGGCCTCGGTCGGATGTACTCGGTCAACGTGGTCAAGGGGCCCGTTTGGGTCCCTCGGGTGTGTCGAGTCGGTGCGGACGAGGCGCGAGTCGGAGCTGCAGTCGACGTGGAGCGCGTCGGCTGGGCCGAATCGGGGTCCTCGGTCGTTGGTAGGGCGAGGGGAAGCCTCGGCCCGGGTTGAGACGCTCGGCCTCGGTCGGATGTACTCGGCCTCGGTGGTCGGACGACGAGGGGTAGCCTCGATCGTCCAGCTGGTTGCGCAGTCGACGAGGGGCGGAGGGGAAGCCTCGGCCCATGGGTCTGATGTCCTCCTGCGTAGACGAGAACGCTCGTCAGGGGGCCGGACCTTGGTTCCGGCCAAATCCCCTCCGATGCCTAAGTCAGACAGTGATCTGAAAGAGGAGGCCCGGCGGAGACGGTTCGACTCGAGAGGAGATCGGAACGGCGTCTCACGGCGCGAGCGGGGGAGGAAGGAGATGAAATGGGGGAACAAGGTCGTTGATGGAGTACCTTAGGTTTTAGATACCTGAGATGCGGTCCCTTCTTCTGTCGTCCTCCTAGCCCTCTTATTGTCCTCCCACCGAGTCTGCCCACGACTCACGTCTCACGTCTGCCCTCAATCGTGCCCCCTCAACCCGCCCCTTCGCCCCGCTTCCTACGCCCCCCTGGCTCCTCTCCATAACGGCCCTTGAATGATCACGGGTCTGGGGGAGCGGTTATCGCAGGAGTGGGCGAGTGACCAGCGCGCTGTCAGGGCCCGGTCGGATCGATACTTGGGGGTCCCCTATAGGGCCTTATCGGGCGGGCCGGATAGCGCTGATGGGCTTCTGATCGGTAGTTGGGTTTCCGGGCTTGGGCCAAATAGGCGTAACAATTGCCCCCATTGGTCGGGTCGATCGGCCTCGGCCGGTTCGGCTCGGCCGATGTGACTTCCGCCGACTTTGACAGGCTCGTCAGTCGATGCCGACTCATTTATTAGTCGTCATCATGAGTTGGTCCGTTTGATAATTTTAAGGCGCGGGCTCCGAAGCGTCATCGGTTCTCTGATGCTGCCACGTGTAGCTGCAAGCTTATCCCCACCGCTCGCGGGGTCGTCTTAAGTTGAGAAGCCAAGTGGGTTGTGAGCCACCATTCCGTCGTTTTCTTCTTTGCGCTGATCCCGATTCTGCCTAAGCTCTACCTTATGTCGTCTTCCTCTGCCACGGGTTCGGGTCGTCCGGAGCGCGACGATGCTCCTGGCCTGGCGGGTAGCCCACCTTCAGCGATTCGTCGGCACGGGGGTGAACTTTCAGGGGTGCCCCCAGAGGTCTTGTCGTGGCCTTCGTCGATCTGCGCCACTGCCATCGGGAGCATGCGCTCCGCCTATCTGCTTCCGCCTTACTCGGCTCGTGCCCTTGGGTCCGACGAGCGGATCTGCCTTCCCGGTCCCAACGAGGTTGGAATATACGAGAAGTGCTTCCGCTTTGGGCTTCGTTTCCCGCTCCACCCTTTCATCGTTGAGTTCCTCCAGGCCCACAACATGTGCCTGTGTCAATTCTACCCCAATGCCATCGGGCTCCTCGTCGGGTTCGTCGTCGTCTGCATGCTGAGGGGAGTGGCGCCCTCTCTTCGTCTCTTCGCCCAGTTCTACCGCCTGAGTCATCACCAATCGGGGGCGTGGATTTACATCAGCGCCCGCCCGAAGATGACCCTGGTGTTGGGGTTGCCGAGCTCCCTGAAACGCTGGAAGGGGGAATACGTGTTTGTCACGTTCCCGTCGAGTGTACCTTTCCCGGTTCAGTGGGAGTCGGCCGGCGCCGTCATCCTCGATCTGGGTGAGCCGACTGTCGCCGAGCAGCAGATGGCGAAGGACATGCTGGCGATTCCTGCGAGGGAGCGGTCGGTCGACGTCCTCTTTAGTGACCATAACTTGCGTAAGGCGGTGTGGCTCTTGGGTAAGCTCTCCGAGTATTCGCCATTCGAGGTTGCCTGGGCTCTGCCTGGTCTCTCATTTCTCCCTTGAGTGCAGGTGGATTCCCTCCCGGTCTTTCCCCCACCGGTGCTCATGTGCAGGCCTCAGATCCGGATCCACGTAGGAGGGATCATGTGCTGGAGGTCCGGAAGAAGCAGCGGGCCGTGACCTCGACTGGGGGCTCCAAAAGGAAGAAGGGGCCATCCCCCTCCGTCCCCTTGTTGGTGTCTTCCAAGAGGGTCCGTGAGGGGGTCGAGGAAGTTGATGCCCCGCCGCCTGCGGATCAGCTCCAACCCGTCCCTGTCGATGTTGCCTGGCCGTGGGTCGGCCCGTCGCCTCTCCCGGACGGTTCTCTCCCTGATGCCTACGATCGGTATCTGGGCGCGTTCCGCTCCAGCCCGGGGGAGTTTCCTTCGTCAGGGGAGGGTCTTCTTTGTCCACGCTTCCCGGTAGGGGAGAAGGAATCGGTGTTTTCGAGCCGCGGAGCCGCCGCGCGAGTGGCCGAGAATAGGTGCCTCCCTCCCGATCAGGCTGCGTTGGATGGAGTTAGAGGTGATTGTCTGGCCACCTTCGTGATTCAGGCCGGCCAACAGGTAGAGTGCCTTTGCTCGTCCTTCCTCCAGCTGCTCTCGCCGTCTTACTTTTGTTGCCTTGGTGCAGTTGTCCTCGGTGGGTCTCTCGATGAGGCGTCAGTTTGCGGCGCTTCCCAAAGCCAAGTCCGATGCCGGGCGGGATCTTGAGGCACATGGCGAGGAAGGAGAGGCAGGTCAGCTAGAGGAGGTGCGGGTCAGGTCTTGGGAGACCCGCGTAGCTGAGCTGTCCTCTGCCTTGGAGGAGGCGGACCGGGAACGGGCCTTGGCCCTGACTGCAAAGTCAGAGGCCGAGGCACGTGTCACCGAGCTTTTGAGAGATGCCGACACGTCTGGGGAAGCCGAAAGGATCCCCGTCTCCGTTGCTGCCCCCGAGGCCCTGGAGCTCTCCGATCGTCTGGAAGCGGAGGAGGAGCAGGTGAGGGTTCTCCTTGCTCAACTCGGCGAGAGATCCCAGGAGATCGAGATGGAGAGGGCGGAGCACCGACGCCAGATCGAGACCTTAGAGGCCCGGGTGTGCGGGCTTGAGGAGGTGGATCCGGCCCGGATCGCTCAGGATGCCGTGGCCGAGTATGCCACCTCCTTCGTTGAGACCGCCTTGACGGAGGCGTTCGAGAAGGGTTTCGCCCGGTGTCAGTCCGAGATCCAAAAGAAGTTCCCACTCTCGGGGGTCAACTTCGAGGATCTCCGGGTGCACCCCGACGTCGAACGGAATGTTGGGGATGACCCAAGTGGGCTGCCAGCCGGTGGCCCCACAGGTGCCCCTGGAGATGAATGAGGGAGGGGAATGCCCCTCGGCCTCTTCGTGTGTCCCTCTGTACATCTTTTTTGTTTATCTGGAAAGGAACGAATTCAAATAAATTTATTTCACAAGAAACGATACATTTATTGAAAGTATTTGCGTAAATGTTCCGCATTCCAAGCGTGAGTGAGAATCCTCCCCTCCATATTGGCTAGACGGTAGGTCGCAGGTCCGAGGACCTCGATGACTTTGTAGGGCCCCTCCCATTTAGCCGCGAGCTTCCCCTTGCGAGCGGTATCCGGGTTGAAGCCGGCTTTCCGGAGGACCAGGTCTCCCAGTTGGTAGCTTCGACCCCTGACCCGAGCATTGTAGTATCGGGCCACCTTCTGCTTCTGGCGGATGATGGTGGCCAGGGCTTGTTCCCGTCGTTCGCCGAGGAGCTCCAGGCTGAGCTCCAGACCCTGCGAGTTCCTGTCTTCGTCAAAGTATTTGAGGCGGAGAGATTCCTCGCCCAACTCGACCGGTACCACTGCTTCGGCCCCGTAAGCAAGCATGAACGGGGTCTCGCCGGTGGCCTCCTTGTGGGTCGTCCGGTATGACCAGAGTATCCCGGGGAGCTCTTCCGGCCAGCTTCCTTCAGCGTCCTTCACCTTCTTCTGGAGGGGCTCTATGATACACTTGTTGGCCGCTTCCGCCATTCCGTTGGTCTGGGGGTGTGCTACAGAGGCGAAGAGAAGCTTGATTCCCCATTCCGTACAGAAGTCTTTGAACCCCGCGGAGTCAAACTGTTTCCCGTTGTCTGTGACGATGGACCGGGGGACTCCGAATCTGGAGATGATGGAAGTCCACACGAAGCTTTTCGCTTTCTTCCATGTGATGGTGGCCAACGGTTCCGCCTCGATCCATTTGGTGAAGTAGTCCACCGCCACTATCAGATACTTCCGCTGCCCCCGGCCCGGTTTAAACGGTCCAAGGATGTCGAGCCCCCATTTCGCGAAGGGAACGGGGCTCACGATAGGGATGAGCTCCGATGGGGGAATTGAGGAGTGGTGGGCGTACCTCTGACATTCCTGGCACTTTTGGACGTAGCTTGTTGCGTCTTGTACCAGGGTCGGCCAGTAGTATCCCGCCCTCAAGATTTTCTGTGCAACCATCTTGCCCCCGTGGTAATTTCCGCAGATCCCTTCGTGAACCTCCTGCAGGACGTAGTCGGCTTCCTGCGGTCCGATGCATTTCAGGTACGGGAGGACATCAGCCTTCGTCCAGCGCCTCCGATAGAGCGTCCCCTCGTGGATCATGTATCGGAGCGCCTTCCTCTCCAGGGTCCGACGCTCGTCCCAATCTGTCGGCACTTCCCCATGAGTGAGGTACCGAATGATCGGATCCATCCAGGTGGGATTTTGGTCGATCGCCATCACCTCCCGCTCCTCCGTGCTGGGGGACGGCAAGTTCTCCACGTAGATGGTGCGGCCCAGCTCCTTAGGCGAGGACGAGGCTAGCTTCGACAACGCATCCGCCCGTGCGTTCTCCGACCGCGGAAGATGCAAGACTTCCGTGTTTTTGAACCTGGAGAGCGCAGCTTTGGCGACGGCGTGATACCTCTGCATCGTCTCCTCCCGTGCCTCGTAACTTCCCAGAAGTTGGTTGACAATGAGCTTCGAGTCACTGAGGAGGCGCACAGATTCGGCCCCAAGTTCCCGGGCTAGTTTCAGGCCGTTGATCACCGCTTCGTATTCTGCCACGTTGTTGGTGGCCGGGAACTCGAACCGCAACGCGTACTCCACGACGTTCCCTTCCGGAGATCGGATTGCAATCCCCGCCCCGCCTCCTGACTGTGTGGCCGATCCGTCCACATGGACTATCCACGCTCCTGGAATTACTGGCTGGAGGTGGTCAGTCGAAAGAAAGGACAAGGGTTGGGCAATTACCGTTGCTGGGCCTTCTTCTACCGGGGGGCCATTTCCTTCCGTCGTACACTCAGCGATGAAGTCGGCCAGAGCCTGCCCTTTGATGGCCATGCACGGTTTGAACCGGAGGTCGAACTCGCTCAATTCCACCCCCCAGTTCAGCATCCTCCCCATTCGATCGAATCTCTTGAGGTTCTACTCCAGTTGTGAGTCGGTCAGGATGAGTATGGTGTGGGCTTGGAAATAGGGTCGGAGCCTTCGTGCTGAGAGGACGAGGGCGTACGCCAGTTTCTCCATGGGCGAGTACCTCACCTCCGCCCCCTTTAAGATCCGGCTCGTGTAATACACCGGCCACTGCACCCCGCCGTCTTCCCGGATCAGCACCGAACTCACAGCTTCCTCTGCGCACGCCAGGTAAAGGCTCAGCGACTCCCCTTCTCGTGGCTTGGACAGGAGGGGCGGGCTGCGGAGATATTCTTTGAGATCCGCGAATGCCCTGGAGCAGTCTTCGTCCCATAGTATCGCCTTCCTATTGTCTGAAGGTTCCGCGATCGCTTTCCTCAGGACCTTGAAGAAGGGGATCGATCTTTCCGCCGATTTGGAAAGGAATCGCCCCAGGGCTGCGATGCGCCCATTTAGCCTCTGCAGTTCTTTGATCGTCGTCGGCTCACACATGTTGATCAGTGCCTCGATCTTGTCAGGATTAGCTTCAATGCCACGGTTAGTTATCATAAACCCCAAGAATTTGCCAGATCTTACCCCGAACGTGCACTTCGCGGGGTTGAGTCGAATGTGGTGTCGCCGCAACCGCTCGAAGGTCTCCCGAAGGTCAGCGATGTGGTCCTCCGGTCATCTTGACTTGACAAGCATGTCGTCGACGTAGACTTCCAGGTTCCTCCTGATCTGGGAGCTAAAAACCTTGTTGACCATTCTCTGGTAGGTGGCCCCTGTGTTCTTCAGGCCAAAGGGCATCTTCTTGTAGCAGTATGTTCCCCGGTCCGTCGTGAAGGCTGTCATCTCTTCGTCCCGGGGATCCATCTGGACTTGATTGTACCCTGAGTAGGCGTCCATGAAGCTGAGCATCTCGTACCCCGAGGCGTTGTCCACCAGGTGGTCAATGCGCGGCAGGGGGTAACTGTCCTTGGGACAGGCCTTGTTGAGGTCACTGAAGTCCACGCACATTCGCCACTTCCCGTTGGGTTTCTTGACCATCACCACGTTCGACAGCCACTCCGGGTACCAGACCTCCCGTATGAAGCCGGCGTCGAGGAGACGCTCCACTTCCTCGGAGGCCGCCTTCATCTTCTCGCTGCCCAGGTTCCGCTTCTTCTGCCTGACCGGCCTGAAGTTGGGGTCGGCGTTGATCTGGTGGACGATCACCTGGGGATCTACACCGGGCATGTCCTCCGTTGACCAAGCAAAGATGTCTAGGTTCACCTCCAGGAACTCGACCAGTTGGTCCCTCAGGTCATGGCTTAGCCCTCTCCCGATTGAGACGAACCGGCCCTCGACGTCCGTGACCGGGATCTGCTCTTGCTCCTCCGCAGGGGTGGGCCTCGGCCCGCCCCTTAAGTCGAGCGTGGCCATTCGGTCGGCTAGACGATCTTCGGGACCTTCCTCCGCCAGTTGGTAGCAGGTACTCGGTCTCCCCGCGTCGCCTTTGACTTGCCCCATCCCCCCGGGCGTTCGGAACTTGATAGTCTGATGGAGGGTCGAGACCACCGTGCCGATGGCGTTGAGTAGGGGTCGGCCGATGATCCCATTATATTCCGACCCGATCCCCAACACGATGAATTCCACCGCCAAGGTCACCGAGTCTGGTGGGCCTCTGAGTGTTACCGGGAGGTGGATCGTGCCGATGATGGGGGTGGAATGACCCGTGAATCCCACCACGGGACCCGAGCGAGGTCGTAAGTCTTCCTTCCGCCGCCCCATCTTTTCCAGGGTTGACATGAAGAGGACGTCACAGGAGCTGCCGGTGTCGACGAGCAGTCACCGTACCATGGTTGTGTCGATGATCACCGACACCACCAAAGCTGCGTCCGAGCTGCGCGCCGTTACAGACGTGCTCGGTCTCCTGACCGGTGGGGATGGTGAGGGTCTCCCGGTCCTCTCCTCGTGATCCTCCTCGCGTCGGGCCCGGGCCCACTCTCACCAACGATGGCGGGCCCGGTCGCTTCACGTCAAAGCCTTGCTCTCCTTTCGTCGAGACGGGTGAAGACGCGTCATTGCAGGTGTGGTTTGTTTCTTCGTGGGACAGTTCGTTCCCACAGACGGCGCCAGATGTTTCAGAGTGTTTTCTCACTACAAATGCGTTGACCGCGGACAACCCGGTCAACGTGGTCAAGGGGCCCGTTTGGGTCCCTCGGGTGTGTCGAGTCGGGGCGGACGAGGCGCGAGTCGGAGCTGCAGTTGACGTGGAGCGCGTCGGCTGGGCCGAATCGGGGTTCTCGGTCGTTGGTAGGGCGAGGGGAAGCCTCGGCCCGGGTTGAGACGCTCAGCCTCGGTCGGATGTACTCGGCCTTGGCGGTCGGACGACGAGGGGTAGCCTCGATCGTCCAGCTGGTTGCGCGGTCGGTGAGGGGCGGAGGGGAAGCCTCGGCCCGTGGGTCTGATGTCCTCCTGCGTAGACGAGAACGCTCGTCAGGGGGCCGGACCTTGGTTCCGGTCAAATCCCCTCCGATGCCTAAGTCAGACAGTGATCTGAAAGAGGAGGCCCGGCGGAGACGGTTCGACTCGAGAGGAGATCGGAACGGCGTCTCACGGCGCGAGCGGGGGAGGAAGGAGATGAAATGGGGGAACAAGGTCGTTGATGGAGTACCTTAGGTTTTAGATACCTGAGATGCGGTCCCTTCTTCTGTCGTCCTCCTAGCCCTCTTATTGTCCTCCCACCGAGTCTGCCCACGACTCACGTCTCACGTCCGCCCTCAATCGTGCCCCCTCAACCCGCCCCTTCGCCGCTTCCTACGCCCCCCTGGCTCCTCCCCATAACGGCCCTTGAATGATCACGGGTCTGGGGGAGCGGTTATCGCAGGAGTGGGCGAGTGACGAGCGCGCTGTCAGGGCCGGGTCGGATCGATACTTGGGGGTCCCCTATAGGGCCTAGTTGGGCGGGCCGGATAGCACTGATGGGCTTCTGATCGGTAGTTGGGTTTCCGGGCTTGGGCCAAATAGGCGTAACAGCCTTCTTCACCATTACCACGTTAGATATCCATTCAGGGTAGTGAACTTCACGAATGAAGCTAGCTACTATGTGTTGATCTACTTCTTCAATAGCTGCCTTCATCTTAACCCCCCCAAGTATTTCTCTTCTTCTGCTTCACGGGTTGGAAAGTCGGGTCGATGTTCAACACGTGGGAAATGACCTGAGGTTCAATACCCGACATGTCATCAAGGGACCAAGCAAATATGTCGTTGTTTTCCCTCATGATAGTGATTAACTATCCTCTTAGGTCGAAAGGAAGCATCGACCCAATGGAAACAGTTTTTCCTTCTCCTTCCGAGACACGGATGGTATCTGTCTCCTCGACTGCCGCAAGCCGTCGATCTTTCAGGTTGCCCATCTCGTCGTGGAGACCATCTGGGTCAGCTTGCACTGCTCTCCTAATTGAGGTGGACAAGAGGTAGTAGGATCTGGATTGAATCTGGTTCCCTTTCACCTTTCTGACTCCTTGGGGAGTCTGAAATTTGATTATCTAGTGGAAGGTAGAGACCACTGTCTCTACTGAGTTAAGAAGTGGTCTGTCGATGATTGGGTTGTAAGCAGAGTTGATCTTTACCATGATAAAGTTGATCATGCAAGTGAATTGACGTGGTAATGTTCCAATGGTTAATGGCAGTGTAATCATGCCCACGACCGACGTAGAGTGTCCTATAAATCCGACTAAGGGACCAGGATGCTCTCTCAACTCGGATGATGACAATCTCATCCTCTCCAAGGTGGAGAAGAAAAGTACGTCACATGAACTCCCCGTGTAATTAGTAATCTTTTTCCATCCATTGTATCAATGGTGGCACTGATGACTATGGCATCGTCATGCCGCAGCTTCAAATCCTCCAAATCTTCGTCGGAAAAAGATATAGGAGGTGTGGTGTCCCTCGGACGTTTCCGTCCCACGACAATCGTCATCACTCTCCTATCATACGAGCTCTAGAGAGTTGAGGATAGCTCCTTGTGTGATGGCCCTCCCAAAATCATGTCAATGACGTCGATATTGGGAGAAGCTGAAACACTCTCCATGGAAGGGACGACCCTCTCCATCCCCTGAGTGATAGGGTGAGTTGACATCGTCAATGCTAACAGATGACAGAGATGCTGACTATTTTGATGTGTTTCCCACAGACGGCACAAACTGTTGACGACTAGGTTCCGGCCAATAGTAACTTGGGTTGACACGGACGTCTCAGATGATGTGGTGCCTCGTCAGTTGCTGAATGGGACCCGAGGTAGATGTAACCTGGGTCGTAAATGGTTAGGCTTCGAGCTATGGTGCGGGAGCTCGACCAATCTTAGGGTCGAAGGTTACGACCCTTCGACCTTCTTGCTGGGTCGCGCCTTGAACGACCTGCACCACAGACACTCTTTAAAGGGTCGGATTTGGGTTCCGAACCAAATCCCTCCGATGATTAAGTTAGTATCGATTTAAGAGAGACTCGGGACTGTCAAGATCTACCCAAGGGTGGCCGTCTCGATTCAGTCACACCGAGCATTTGGAGGAAGAAATTTAAGAGTGGAGAATAGAGAGTATGATTGTCAGAGTACCTAGTATTCTGTACCTCTAAAGAGTGAACCCTTTCTTATTTGTCATCCTTCATATTTATAGGCGATGGTTTCCTTCTGTAGTACATAACTGTTCATCATTCATGGCGCCGAGATCTTCTCCGTGAATGAAGTTAACATTCATCCATTTATTCCTGCATTTATTAACCGATCACATGAAGTTAGCGGGACCCAACTGACATATGAGCTGGCCCCTTGATTGGGTAAAGATTCGCCTTCCTTTGTGGGCATCGAGGCTATTGGGCCGAGGCGTATCATGCTTCGTGGGCCTCAGTGTTCAAGTGGAAAGTACCTCTCTGTTTCGTGGACCGGACTCATGTATTAACATCGGCTAATAGACAGGTGTTCCAAGGATTGCATGGCTGATGTCAAGGTCATGACTCTCATTGGTGACAAAGGTGCTTACAAGACATGTCTCGCTGATGAGGACCATAAAGGTATCAATCTTATACAGAGTTACTTGAGGGTCAAGTCGACCATCACTTTGATATCTAGGCAGAGGGAATGCCGCTTACGGAGTATCCTCGTGTGTACTATAGAAACTTTTTGTCCACATGCATATGGGCTTTCTGATGACATCAGAATCAGAGACCATTAGGTGGTCTTGAGCCGTAGCATCATTACGAACCATTGCCTGGGCAAAAATCTTAAGATTTGACATGTGCCATTTTTTTGTTTGAAGCTGCCTACATTCTAAGAGGAACCATCCAAGCAAGTATTCCATACAAATTGGCAGATCAAATGCTTTCACTCTCCTTTTATGTCACCAATGTTCTTGTGTGGAAATAAATATACTTTCTTTAGCGGAGAAGCAGGGGTGATATTAACATGTTAATCATACTTTTCTATTGATTGTTTTTGGCATTTACTAATGGCCCAACATTACCTTTTGGAAGCGGGAATCGCGTGTCTTTACACGGGGATTTTCGTTAGTTGTTCAGTTCAACATGCAACGATGGTAAGGATTAGCTTTATTTTAAGATTAGGAGTTTTAAAAAAAATTATCTTTGCTCTCCAAAAGAAGCAACAAGATATATATGATCATGTCACGTGTGTTTTGATATGAACACGTGCGCGCCATGATTTGGTCAAGCGCTGCGCCTCTTACTGGATAAATATAGAAATACAACTTGGGTGTTTGAATCAAAAAAAGGCGTGTGGAGCATGGGAGCATGCATTTTCCGTGAGAAATCGCTGCCTCTCTGTGAAACTTTTCGGGTCTCGCAGAATGGGAGAACGTATGCGGGTTCCACGTGAGGAGCAGTATTAGCAATATAGATCGTAAGCTTGCTTCCACACGCTTACAGTCAGATTCAGGAATTAAATTCAGCAGGTACAAATTTTTTTTCCAGAAATAATTTTAATTTACATTGACTCAAGTATATCCTTAGACAAGATGGTTGTAATGACTTATGATACGACTATTTTATAGAGGCTCAAAAGCGGGCGGTCCAAGCCCACACGGGAAGGAGTAGGTTCTCCAAAAAGAGTGTTGGGCCGACCAGCGAAGGCCCCCCGTAGAAGCCCTACATCAGATCACCTACGATCGGACGTGCACCCAGTCAGCCCACAACTGGGGGAGCTAACCGTTCCCCAAAACGCTCTCCCTTAATGGCCATTAAGGGACCCCATTAATCCACCTTGATGGCGCATAAAGGCACCCGAAAGGAGGCGGATCATGGGGGCGGAATAAGAGGGCACGAGGACACGGTGATCGCGGAGAATCCCTTTATATGGGCAGGGGCACGAACGAAGAAAGGGATCGAATCCCCGACACCTACAACGGAGGTATTCCCCAAAAAAGACCTTGATTTCCCCATTGTCTTCCCTCCTATAGCTCGGTCAGAGGATACGCGTGCCGGTCTCTTTTGCGAGCCGCACCGATCCCGCTGAGTATCAATCAGATCCATTCTGACTTAGGCATCAGAGGGGACTTGGCCGGAACCAAGGTCCGGCCCCGTGACGACTTTTTTCGTCTGTCCAGGAAGAAGCTGAGCCGAGGCGCCGAGGCTACCCCTCGACGCGGAACTTGCCTAAGCAAGGCCCGCCCGATGACGAGCCCGCTCGCCTCTAGCGAGCGTCGTCATCGACTGAGACCGAGTGATAATCAGGGCGTCGAGGCTACCCCTCGGCACTTGATTAACCGAGGCCGAGCGCTCACCCAGGGGTCGATGCTATCCCTCCGCACCCCACTGACCGAGGGCCCCAACCCTCCAAGTGACCTGCTTCCTGAGCCGAAGTGAGCCCCACGCAACCCACGTCGGCAATTTGGACGCTCGGAGGAACCAAGGGATCCCAACTGACCCCTTGACCACGTTGACCGTCAAACCGTCGGTCAACGATCCTGTGATGAGAAAACACCCGTAAACATCTGGCGCCGTCCGTGGGAACCGAACAAGCCCACGTCAAAACCACCGGAATAGAACCAGTCTGCAATGGCTCAGGGCGCATGCCCCCCATCCATGAGGAGGGTGACTATGTCCCTCCCGAGAACTAGTACAGCCACACCACCGAGGGGACGGGCGACTCCCGCTCGGTGACCCAAGAGCAGCTCCGCCTCTTTGCTCAGAAGACCAATGCTCACCCCCAAACGTTGGTCGCCACGATTCAACAGCTCGTCGACAACCCGTCTATCTCGGGAGGTGGGACGACGGGGCCCTCAGACAGGGAGGGGTCCGCCAGCCTTTACGCTCGGCCGTAGTCACCGACCACGGGGCTGGAGCAACCAACCCAGAAAAGCGATTCACCTTGCCGAACTTCGTCTCAGTGATATCCCTCACTCCCACCTCATCTCGGGAGGAGGAGGAGGAGGAGGGCCCCGAGCAAGCTGGAGGCGAATCGGTTACAGCCTCGTCTCGGCAACTGCGCACAACAAATCGGCGCCCGACCGATCGCCGATCCGCAGGGGACCGACCACGCCTGAGCGAAAGTCCCCGGTGAGGAAGGCAGAAGAGCCGAGAATACCAACGGGAGAAGAAGGGCGCCCGCTGACCAACTCCCGTCCCTGGCTCAGCGGGAATTCGGGCGAGCCCCGGCGTGACCCCATTCGCTCGCCGCAGCGGAACGACCTTAGTAAGAGCACAGGTGGATGCCCGGGGGGAGCCAGGGGCAACCGCTGCCGTTGACCAGAAGGATAACTGAAGCATGAGTGCCATCTAGATTCAAGGTGCCAACTATGGAGAAATATGACGGCACGGGCGACCCGGAGGACCACGTCATGGATTATGAGGGAGTCATGGAATTCCAAGGGGCCGACGACACCCTACCATACAGAGGCCTTTACTCCACCCTTCGGAAATCGGCCCGGAGTTGGTACCACAGCCTCCCCAACCATTCCATTGACAGCTTCGAGGACCTCTCCCAACAGTTCTGTAAACAGTTCATGGCCGGGCGACAGGTAAAACCGGACTCAGAACTCTTATTCAATGTGGTGCAGGGTCCCGGAGAAACCCTGAGGCACTACATGCATCGCTTCAACGCAGAAAGACTGAACGTGGAGAGCTGCCCCGAGTTGGTCGTGAAAACGGCCTTGAAAAAAGGGCTCCGACACATGGGCATGAAAAAGTCATTGCACAACGATCCACGCAAAGACCTCGCCGAGGTCATAGCCCAGGCGGAGCGCTACATGCTGACGGAAGAAGCACTAGCCGCAGAGGATGGAAGTAACCCAACAGGGGCCAGACGGAGATCCAAGCGCGACGAGAGCGAGCGCTGCGGCCATGACGACCCACGGCAGGAGAAGAGAGCCAAAGGGAAGCAGCGCAGGGAGGAGCCACGACCCCCAAGCTGAACACCGCCCCGGACATTGTCCTCACGCACGCTCAGAAGGAGGGGTGATTCGGCAGGCCGCCTCCGAGGATGAAGAGAGGCGGAAAGGATGAGGAGAAATATTGCAAGTATCACAAGGACAATGGCCATGACACCGACGACTGCTGGCATCTAAAGAAGGATATAGAGAAGCTGGTCAACCGGGGCCACTTGAAGAATTTCGTCGATGACTCAACCACCGCCCCCCAGGAAGGGGATGTGCAAGCAGGTGGACAAAGGGAAGAAGGTGAATGTGGTTCAGGCGGCCATGCGCATCATCGAGTGACGGACAAGGCGAACAGCCGCAATCTCATCGGGGCAAGATTAGCTTGTCCTCGCCTCCCCAGTTTTGTTTTCCTCCAAATGTACACCCGGGTTCAAGAAATGAAAAGAGAACCGTGTTAGTACAGATCTTCTTTCTCTCACTATATCTAGCTTGGCGATCGACTGCGGAGCAGATGAGAAATCACCCCTGGGAGGGCTCGTGACGCTGATAAGACGAAAGGCTATGGGAAACTTCCCCAGCGGGCTGACCACCAGGCCTGTCCGTAAGGCTGGGGCAACTCCCCCAGCAGGCAGGTTCATCAGTTGGTTGTAAGCCGGAGGATAGCTTCCCCCGCTGACCAACCGACCCGATCGACCGTAAGGCTGGGGCAACTCCCCCAGCAGGCAGGTTCATCAGTTGGTTGTAAGCCGGAGGATAGCTTCCCCCGCTGACCAACCGACCCGATCGACCGTAAGGCTGGGGGTAACTCCCCCAGTAGGCCGATCACTAGGCCCGTCCGTAAGGCTGGGGGCAACTCCCCCAACAGGCGGGATCATCGGTTCGTCGTAAGATGGAGGGTAGCTCCCCCAGCTGACCAACCGACCCGATCGACCGTAAGGCTGGGGCAACTCCCCCAGCGGGCCGTTCACTAGGCCCATCTGTAAGGCTGGGGTAACTTCCCCAGCAGGCGAGATCATCGGTTCGTCGTAAGACGGAGGGTAGCTCCCCCTGCTGACCAACCGACCCGATCGACTGTAAGGCTGGGGCAACTCCTCCAGTGGGCCGATCACTAGGCCCGTCCATAAGGCTGGGGGTAACTCCCCGAGCAGGCGGGATCATCGGTTCGTCGTAAGACGGAGGGTAGCTCCCCTCGCTGACCAACCGACCCGATCGACCGTAAGGCTGGGGGCAACTCCCCCAGCTGGTAGATCAACATGGCTGCCCGTAAGGCTGGGGGCAACTCTCCCAATGGGTTGGAACATCGGTTGGGCGTAAGACTGTGGACAGCTCCCCCAGTGGCTCAGACGATCCGATCAGCCGAAAGGCTGGGGGTGACTCTCCCAGTAGGCCAACCCTCCGACCGACCTTAAGACTGATGGAAAGCCCCCCATTCGCAAGGCAGTCACCCGATTGGCCTGAGGATCGCGGACGAGGGGAAAGCCACAGCAGGTCGGCCGAGAACACCCCCGAGGCCCTAGTCCATCGGGTCGATTAGCACAGTGTACTAAGGACCATTCACACTCACGACGAATGATGAAGGGACATCGGCGGATCACCTCCCCAACCGGATTGAACACAACTGCGGCCCAAATGATCACGAGTCTTCCTCCTTTTGCGAAACAGTTCTGTCAGTAGGAAGCCCAGACAACCGGGAACATGGCAGGAGACAAAGAGATAAAAGGACCTACAGAAATGCTTCATACATTGCACGCCAAAAAATTGTTCTTCATTACAAGGCAAGGTAGGGGGAGGGGAACAAAAAGGAAGAAACTGTGCTTAGGGGCCCAGGGCCCTGGAGGAGGCACCCCCTGGCACCTCGCACTGCTCGGAGCGTGGAGGGTCTTCGGGACAAGATTGAGGGCAGGAAAGCAACTGTCGAACACGCTCCTCGAACCTCTAGAGAGAGTCTCGGAAGACCCCTGCGATCCAGGGTCCAAGAGGTCCTCGTAGGTATCGAAGGCCTCACTGAGGGCCTCCGCAATCAGCGGCCTCGGGACCCCCTCATAGCCCCTCTCCACCTCCTTGACGAGCCGGGCGGGATGCGCGGCCTGCGCCTGACGCAGGGCCCCAAGCTCATTCCAGAGCTTGCCCCTCTCCGGACGGAACGCATCTTCCACCTTCCGGGCCGACCTCTGAGAGTCGGCCAGTACCCCCTGAAGGTCCATCACCTCTGAGGGAAGCTCGTCCACCCGGCGCCGCAGTTGCCGGGTCTCCATGCGGGCTTCTTCGACCGCCACCTAGGCCACCCCAACCCTCAAGCGCTCCTGCGCCAGAGACTCCTCGAGGTTGGACGCCTGGGCCGCCCGACGCTGCGCCTCAACGGCCATCGCAGTGACCTATGAAACGAAAGAGGTAAGCCAGGGGAATCACAAGGAAGGATTGAAAGCAACAGAGCGGCCGACCTTTTGAAGCTGCCAGACTAAAGAGTCCGTCAGTCGGTCAGAGGGAGCCCTCTCCAGGAGGCAGCGGTCCCTCGGAAGGACAGAACTTTGCGCCAGCTGGTTGGCCACGGCTCGGTCGACAAAAACCGAGTCCCCAAGCGTAACCTCGGGGCCCGCCTAGAGGTTCAACAGGGCGCCCCCGGCCCCAGCCAAGGATGGCTCGACTGAGTCGACAGGAGTGGCCACCAGGGCCAGTTGGAGGGTTTCACCTGAGGCAACCGACGCCCCGGGAACCACGGAAAGATGGACCTCCCAGGTCTTCGCCTTTTTCTTCTTCTCGCTGGGCCCTGTAGAGTCCGGGGGAGAACGCTTCCGCCCCGCCCCACGACCACCCGCGGGCACGCGGGGCGTCGGGCCGATGCCCCGTCGCCTCCTTTGACGCATATGGAGCGGGGAGGGTCGGCAGCCGTGGTCTCCGCAGCGGAGGAATCCATCACGATCAGGGCGATCGATGCAGCCACGACCGTTGGCTCCAGCCTCCCCACCGTCGGGTCGGCCTGGTGCTCCTCCTCCTCCACCGCACGGCGAGGCGCCTGGCCCGAGGGGTTCCCTCGGCTTCGGCCAGATCCCCGGTAAATGAGCTCATTGACATTGCGGCTGAATTCTCGGCCTGCCATCTCTGCAAAAAGAAAGAAGATCAGGGTAAGCCAAAGACGAAGCGGAAAGAAAATAGGACGCCTACCGGGGGTCCACATGACGGTCTTGAGGAGCAGGTCGTCCATCAAAGGCCAGACCGACCTCTCCTCTAAGGGCAGAGACGACAAAAGCTGGATGGCAGCCTGATTGGCTTAGGAGAGGGTCAACGTCAAGTCATATTGACATAGCCCTCCCCAACCTGTCAAGATCTCAGCGTCCCTAGGAAAAACGATGAAAACAAAGCTCGAGCTCCAGTCCCCCACCCAGCGGAGCAGGCCGAGCAAACACTTCCTCCCTGCTCGGGCCCGGTTATGCTGCCACGACCCCCGGCCGACCGTCTGAACCCGGTAATAGTGGAAGAAAAGGGGGAGGGACGGCTCCAAGCCATGGACAACACAGATCATGATGAACCCGACCAACACTGCCATGAAATACTGGGACAGCTGTCACACGGCCACCATCAAGAACTCCATGACCTGGATGATGAAGGGATGAAGGGGGAAGCAGAGTCCCAGGCGAAACATCTCGATTTAGACGCCGACCTCCCTACTCCGTGGAAAGCAAATCCTTTCGTCATTGAAAGGAACCTAAACGTCATACAGATGGCACAGATACTTCTCCCGGATCTCTGCCACCTTCGAGAAGGGGACCATGGACGACGACCCAAGAACCACCGGGGAACGTCGAACCTTTCTGCCGCCCGAACCACATCGTCTCTAACCGGGTCCACAAAAAGAAAACCCTTCCCCATGTCCAGAACAGGGCGTGCCACCAAGGGGACATTGGGCCTCGAAGACGGGGGATCACTAGACTCGGGTGACGGGGGAACCCTGGACCCCGACGCGGAACCACCTATTCTAAGTGTCACCATGATACAAAGCAAACGGGACAGAGAAGGAAGAAAGAGAGTTAGCTTAGAAGGAATCCGAAGGAAGAAAGACGAAGGAGGGTTCGAAGGAGCTTGCAAGATCAGAGTCGGGAAGGAAGGCGCGATAGAATTGCAACTCAGAAGGCCGACGTCTTTATATGAAGAGCAGTCTCAGAATCAGGACTGTCCGAAGGAGAGCGCGTGGCAGCATCTGGGGGACAGGCGGCGCTTCAAATTCCGCACTCAGAGAAGTTCGAACGGGCCGTGTCATGATGGCCACCATTTAATGGATTGGCCTCGACTGATGCGCATGTCAAAATCCACAGAAGTCACATCGCCCGAACCCGGTAGAATCCGAACAGCCCGGGCGATAGGGGCAATTGATATGACTATTTTAGAGAGGCCCAAAAGCGGGCGGTCCAAGCCCACACGGGAAGGAGTATGTTCTCCAAAAAGAGTGTTTGGGCCGACCAGCGAAGGCCCCCGTAGAAGCCCTACATCAGATCACCCACAATCGGATGTGCGCCCAGTCAGCCCACGACTGGGGGAGCTAACCGTTCCCCAAAACGCTCTCCCTTAATGGCCATTAAGGGACCACATTAATCCACCTTGATGGCGCATAAAGACACCCGGAGGGAGGCAAATCATGGGTCGGAATAAGAGGGCATGAGGACACGGTGATCGTGGGGAATCCTTTTATAGGGGCAGGGGCACGAATGAAGAAAGGGATCGAATCCCCGACACCTACAACGGAGGTATTCCCCAAAAACGACCTTGCTTTCCCCGTTGTCTTCCCTCCTATAGCTCGGTCAGAGGATACGCGTGCCGGTCTCTTTTGCGAGCCGCACCGATCCTGCTGAGTATCAATCAGATCCATTCTGACTTAGGCATCGGAGGGGACTTGGCCGGAACCAAGGTCCGGCCCCTGACGACTTTCTTCGTCTGTCCAGGAAGAATCTGAGCTGAGGCGCCGATGCTACTCCTCGGCGCAGAACTTGCCTAAGCAAGGCCCGCCCGACGACGAGCCCGCTCGCCTCTAGCGAGCGTCGTCATCGACTGAGACCGAGTGATAATCATGGTGCCGAGGCTACCCATCGGCACTTGATTGACTGAGGCCGAGCGCTCACCCAGGTGCCGAGGCTACCCCTCCGCACCCCACTGACCAAGGCCCCCAACCCTCCAAGCGACCTGCTTCCTGAGCCGAAGTGGGGCCTCGCGCAACCCTTGTCGGGAATACGCACGCTCGGAGGAACCAAGGGATCCCAACCGACTCCTTGACCATGTAGACCGTCAAACCGTCGATCAACGATCCTGTGGTGAGAAAACACCCGTAAACAACTTATACATCAAAAATTAATAAACAATACTAATATAAATGATGATGAAAATTGGAGAACCTAAAAATTTCCTTAGAACCGAAATATTTCAAATGAATCTTATTAGATTATACATCAAAAATTAATAAACAGTACTAATATAAATGATGATGAAAATTGGAGAACCTAAAAATTTCTTTAGAACCTAAATATTTCAAAAGAATCTTATTAGATAATTCAACGGTATCAAAAGCGTAAGTAATCCAAAATTGACGATATTAAAAATTTATGATGAATCCTTAATACTATTCATGTATTAGATAACAATATTAAAAATTTCAATGTTATCAAAAGCATGGGTAATCCAAAGAACTGATGAGTCTCTCCTAATTAATCCAAAAAATGATGAATCTCTCCTAATTAGAACCTAAAAATTTCTCCAAATTAAAGAATCAACAATCAAATTACACTCCTAATTAGATAGTTCAAAAACCTAACCTTTTTGTCAAACGAGATCCACTCGAGTGTTGACGCGACAACTTCGATCAAAACGGAGCCTCTTGATTCACTGTGATGGAGGGTAGTTACTGCAAAAATAAACAAAATAAAAGCATATGTAATAATAAAAAACTTTTAATAGAACCAGAAGTTTCTCCTAATTAGAGAATCAACAACCAAAATACCGAATTACACTAATTAGATATTTTAAATCCTAACTTTCCTCCAAACAAGATCCTCACGAGTTTGCTAGATCGCAAGCAAATTTTTTATAGAGTGTAAAAAAAATTTGCAACCGAGCGTAGAAAAATTAAAGAGGGAGCACGGAAGGTAATTTCATAAAACCCTAATAAATAATAATTTAAATGAATGCACCCATGTTTGTTTTTGCGGCGTTTTGACCAGACAATGGTCGTCGACTCTATTCGCCTTAAGGGGAAAAGACAGAAAAAAATCATGACGTAGAGCCTGGCCCCCTTGGGGAAAAATGCAAAAGAAAAAAAGCCAGGCAAAGTAAATAAAAGCAGACCATTCTCTGGCCCCTGGGGAAAAAAGCCAACAAATAAAAATAGATCTATTTGTTGAAAGATAGTTGGAAGAAGAGCCAAATAAACTCTAAATTAGGTATAGCTATGGCTATATATATATATTTATTCACTTTAGGAGTCCAATGGACTCCCCACTAACTTAGTGGGGAGTAAATGGTGAGATGATGAGGGGAGGGAGGCCAAAGGCCTCCCTTAACTCACAACACTCCCCCTCATCTCTTCATTACCTTGGTTTAAGCATATGAACACTTCAGGATTCAGTATGCTAATGGGGTGGATACTTCTGGATCCAGAGCCACTGTAGTTGCCTCATTAAAACCTTAGCTGTGGAAAACCCAGTGGGAAAAACCAGCAGCTTAAGGGAAAAGAGTACAACTATCGAGGGACTCCCCCTGATCTGTACAAGCTTCAGGCTTGCAGATCTCCTATGTATCTATACAATCATCTCCTATTCGTCTATACATCCATCATGTTCTGAAAGAAAATACAATCATCACTCATCTATACAAGTTTCACTCATCTAGCGGCTATTGGAAAGCAGTGGCGCTCTGGAGTGGAATGCTCTTCCAAGTTGGTAGATGACTCCACTAAAGTAGTCTTTGAATCAGTCTTCAGTGTGTCTGCAAGGTATTACTGGACCTGGCTGAGCGTTTTCAATACTTGCTTCTTGGATGATGAGCTTCTCAGATGATGTAGACATTAGAGGATGATGTGTAGGTATTTAGGAGGTGGTCGGCCTCTAGTGTTTTAGTCATCGCGATGCTCTTTAAACCTGCATATGCGATATATATTTCTTGACCCTTGGAAGTTGCGCAGAAGCAGCTTATCCTTGGTCTAGTGTTGTTCTCCAAGACAACACTGTATCTGGTTAACAATTTTACTGCAGACGTTCTATCAAAGACACTTGCAGTTGGCCATACAAAAAAGTGTAACAAGTACATTAGAGATATGCTCTTCGGGACCTAGGATGTCCTCCCCCTCTTCCAGCTACTGGAAGGTGTCATAAATAAGCATCCATTTTTAATAGGATGGAAGTGGCATCAATCTTCATAAACTCCAGGTGTATGAAGGATATTAAAGGGTTCCACCACTAAGGTGTTAAATATATAAGCCGAGATAATACCTTGTTATACCTAGGTTTTTCATTTCCAAGGTATGCTTAAAGCTATCTGATATCTAAATGGTCTTTGCAGGAGATCATATTAGCTTTAAGTCGACCACATATACGGCGAATATCACAAATTCTGTCAACGATCTTTCAAAAAAGATACACAGGCAGAATATTGCTTAAAATCAACTAATGATCTCTGTAGCATTTATAGAGAAGATGTTTCTACGTCTCTCTTTCATCTCTGGGGGTAGAGTATACCCTTCTGGAAGTTTTATATAGATCTCTATATCTATATTGTCGTATATATATGCAGTCACAACGTCCATGAGCTGCATGTATTAGCTTTTTCAGAGAAGTGTAGGCTTAGTAGGAAAATGATCACATTTCCTTCATTTCAATTTCTTTATGAAATCCGAATTATATTCCACAGGTTTTTACACATTCAGGTGTATGGACTATTGGTCCAAAGACTTTGCTTTTCAAGAGTGAGTCCAGCTCTACTCTTATTGCCTCGTCCCACTTTGGCCATTCTATGCGTTTACGCTATAGAAAAGTGGGTAGACGTCATCGTCGTATTCAGCGACGTGAACTGCAATAGCAAAAGCAAAACCGTCGTCGACGACTGTGCTATATCTGTCCAGTACCTCTCCAGTACGTACGTAATATAAGGATGTTTCTCCTGTTGTTTCCTCTGCAGGGGAAATTAGGAGGGGAGAGGTTGCTGGTCTGAGCTCAGCATCCTGTGGTTGGATCATTTTGATATATCCAGGAATCTTCCTCTTTTGAGGAATTTTTATATTTTGAACCTGGCAGGCATCCTCTTTGCAATTGAGGTACAACCAATTCTGTTACCGATGGATTGTATCCATCTTTGGGAATGTCAATCCTAGCTGGTGTGTTGGCAACAGGGACGTGTGAACGAACAATCTTTTGGTTGTCCGCAAATGTATACGTCAATTGATGTACTTTAGTCTGAATGTGAAGGATCTTCTGGATCTCAACTTCACACAGAAAAAGTATGCGGATCATAACGAGATGAGGACTTTTGTGTCCCATGATATGGTCTCAGAAGCTTCAGGCTTCTTTAGACTGCGTGCATATTTCAATGAGATTTTGCTCATCAAATTCACATTTATCAAGACTTGGTGGTAAACCATAAGCAAACAGCATCAGCAATAAGATATGGCAACAAGCGGGTCGTATGGTGATAAGCGATGCGGAATGCAGTGTGATGGTCCCTAAACATTAACTGGCAACTGCGATTTTACAATGGACGTGAAATCCATTGGAGTCTCTTTACCAGAGACTCTACTAACCCGTTATGAGTTTGAACATGCTGAAGGATGTTCAATTTTAATGCCAGTTGCTTGGCAGAAGTCTTGAATAATATGTGTAGTAAATTCACCCACATTATAAGCTTTTGAGAAAGCTAGGTTGCGACTGAATATAAAGGCACACATAAGACCATCTAGTAGATGCATATATCAGTACAGTAATGAAGTACCGAAAATGGGCCATTTGCGGGGTGAATAGGCCCGCAAAAGGTCACCATGTATTCTCTCAATGAAGCCAGGAGACTCTAAACCCACTTTCAGGAGGGAATGTCTCTCTATTAGTTTTCCCTTATGACAAAGGGGGACAAGGACACTCAACCTTTTGAAGAATCTTCAGGTTCTCCAATGGATTCATTTGATGATGTGTCCATCATCGCTGATCCAGGATGACCAAGTCCATTTTGACAGAGTTAAAAACTCTGGCAATGAAAGGCACTTCTGGTGCTCAGTCAAGTTGGCTTTCTATAGGATGAATATCTGTAATGATAGGGGCCCGACGGGGGTCCAAATGAAATCGTAAGTAAATAGGCTTCCGGCCATCCTCTTGACGATTTACATATTGATATTAAATATTTATTATCCACAGATTTCAAGTTATGTTCGTTTAAACGAAATATCCTTTGAAAATTGGAAATTTCCTATATGTTTAAGAGGATAATTTGCATCTTATAGTCTCGTTGTATGTGGGAGCAATATCAATGCTTCACCAGTGCAACGAGGCACTGTCCAAAATATTCCATACTTCATCTATAAGTAAAACGAAATTTTATTTAAGTCAATGAAAAAGATATTCAAAATAAAAGTTCATACTTAAGCAAATTTAAGATGAAGCAACATTGAATTTTAAATGCATAGATAAAAGATGAAGCTT
Source organism: Scilla litardierei (assembly GCA_030789695.1). Taxonomy (NCBI): domain Eukaryota; kingdom Viridiplantae; phylum Streptophyta; class Magnoliopsida; order Asparagales; family Asparagaceae; genus Scilla; species Scilla litardierei. Next base: position 278,111,010 of record CM061141.1, on the reverse strand, counting down.
AATCGAGCAGGTCGTCGTTCTCGAAGTCTTTTGCAGTGAACATCATTGGTGGCTGAACAGCCACCAAGTTTGTTTCAGGCAGAGACTTCTGGCTCGCCTGATATAGTTCCTAGAGGTGGCGAGGAGTGCGGCAGATTCTGGACCAATGGCCAGTCATGCCGCATCTATGGCATTTATCCTCCCAGTTCTTCTTAGGAAGTGACACTTGGTCAGTGTTCTTTTGCTTCCATATGAAGTTACTCTTTCCTGTATTGTTATTGTTGGACGGGGGTGCTGCTCCTCGTCCATTCTTCATCACAGCTTTCCCTTTGTTATTATTAGCCTTCTTCTTGTTTTTCCACTTCTGGGGAGAAACGTGGTAGGCTTCAAGGATAGGTGCAGTGCCAGCTGGACGTAAATTATAAGTGGCTAGCAGTAAATCTCGATTCTGCTCTGCCCTAAGTAGGCATGAGATCAGATCAGAGAATTTCATGAAGTTGCGTTCACGATACTGCTGCATGAGGATTGCATCTTTCTCGTGAAACGAGGTAAATGTCTTTTCCAACATGCGTTGTTCTGTCACTTCTTCACCGCACAACTTCAGGCGTGAGGTGATATTATGAAGTGCAGAATTATACTCAGCGACGGAGTTATAGTCCTGAAGTTTGAGGTTTTCCCACTCATAACTGGCACACGGTAATATACCATCAATTTGGTGTTTATACCGTGCCTCCAACGCTGTCCACAGTTCCTTTGGGTCCTCTAACATTAAGTATTCGGCCTTTAAGGTCCGATCTATATATTTCCTAATGTAGATTATGGCTTTCGCCTTATCACATAGGAGACAGTGGTAGGAGTGCTACTGCTAGATGTAGCAGAAGCATCGGCCGCTGTTGGGGCCGATGAAGGAGTCAAAATGGAGCCAAGGATGGCCATAGAACGCAAGTGGAACTTCAGGTCCACTCGCCAACTCAGGTAATTATTCCCTGCAGAGTCAAGGACTTCGAAATCGACGCTTGCCAATTTTGCCATTTATCTACGCAATTTAAAATTAGCATGAATTAACTAAAATTGAAATTCACGCATTAAAAATAAGTAAATTGTGGGGATCGGCCAGATACCCAAGAGAATACAAAGTCCAAAGTCTGAATATACAGTCCATAAAGAAGAGAAAAGTACAATTTGGAAACCCAGAATGGGTCCCTATTTTTTCCAATTTTCGTCTCCGTCTTCATTTGTCGGTACACCAGTCTTTGGCATTAATACATATATTCCTCACTTACAAATTCTCTCAAAAAGAAAATAAAATTGCAAGGAATTTAAAAAAGGGTATCAAATTGGCCGATCCCAAAAATCACATTTTAGCTTATATTAACATCCATGCAGTTTATAAATGCTACACGTATTTATATAACACAGGCATATAAATTATGGAAAAATAGACTATAAAATATAATAATCTCTCGGACCATGGGGAGACGTCATACACCGTTAGGTTAGTTTACTAACGGCAGAGCGGTCGCAGGATCCTTAAGATAATTATATTTTGAAAAAAATCCTAATATTCCATAATTTAAAAACAATGCAATAGTGTTATAAATTTAGCAATTTGAAAGACAAGGCGACAGGCCCGTAGCAAGGAATTAAAATAAATTAATAGTTTTAATGGGGCTGTATGCACAAAAAAATATTAATCATTGTAATATTTCATTTATATTTGGGCTGCATGCCCATTTGCCAAAAGTTAACAAATTAATTATTGCAATAAATTTTAATAGGCTTCTGGCACTAAGAAGTCAAATTAAAATATTGTTAACATTTGGGCTACATGCTCAGTGTCAAAATTTTGAATTAACTTGGCTTCGGGCCGAATTAGTCAAATTAAAATATCATTAATACTTGAGCTTCTGGCCCATTGGCAAAATTTTCATTGACAAAATAAGCTGGCAATTGGATTTACTGGGCTTCTGGCCCAATTGGGAAAATCCGAATAATAATTAAGCTGAATGGGCTGCATGCCCATAAAACTTATTTTCATGTATAATCTGGGCTTCAGGCCCAAATAAACAGCTAAAACTACTGTAATAATCAAAATTTTAATTAACACAATGAAGAGTGCAATAGGAATTTCTGGGCTTCGGGCCCGTTTTTAGTAGGTAAAAAATAATTATTAGGTAAATGGGTCCGCAGGCCCATAAAATCTATAAACAAGTTTACAATGGGCTCCAGGCCCAAATAAACAGGCTATCAAATTTAATTAAATTTTGGGCTGCTGGCCCATAGACTGTTATAATCAAAATAAATTTAATTTAGGGAAATATTAACATAAGTCCTAAATCAAAATTTAAGTTTATTTGTTAAGGGATATGAAGAGTCCCCAATAACCCAAAATCCAAACAGAGCCCTCAGCCATAGCCTCCCAACCTCCCGCCGAATACAATGGCAACGTTACAGAGGCCGGCCCCCCTCCCTCTTCAAGCGGTTTTGATCGCCGGAGCCCCCTTCGGGCGGGGTTTTGATCGCCGGAGGCCCCTTCGGGGGGGTTTGATCGACGGTGCCCCCGAAAGTGGCGGATCGACGGTGACAGCGGATCGACGGGGCAGAGCCGTGAATCCCCCTTCCCGACGGGGGATTGTTGACCGGAGGATCCCCCCTGCGGGGGGAGGCGCTGCGAACCCCCCCCGGCCGTCGGGGGGGGGGGGGGGTTGTCAACCGGAGGCTCCCCCACAGCGGGGGGGCGCTGTGAACCCCCCCGTCGTTGGGGGGGTTGTCGACCGGAGGCTCCCCCCCTGCGGGGGGAGGCGCTGCGAACCCCCCCGCCGTCAGGGGGGTTGTCAACTGGAGGCTCCCCCACTGCAGGGGGGAGGCGCTGTGAACCCCCCCCGCCGTCCGGGGGGGGGGGGGGGGGGGGGGGTTGTCGACCGGAGGCTCCCGCCCTCCTTCGGGGATGCGTACCCCCCTCCTTCGGGGATGCGTAGCCGGGGGTACAGGGAATCTCTCATTCGGGGAGGAGAAGTTGAGGGGTCTGACATGGGTTTTTTTAGTTTAGTTTAGTTTATTATTAATTTATTTATTTTTTTGATGATTATCAAAAAGGGGCGGACTAATACAAGCCTATAGAATTGGCTATGTAAAATCTTTGCTTACTACAATATGTAGTTGTCTACGAGATCGAAAAGAAATTACCTCTAGATCAAAGATCTAGGGAAGATCGTGTAAATTAAAATCCGTAGATAGTTCCTCTCCCGATACGCTCCAAATAAAAATCCCCGCAAAGTTTCACCGCAACGATAAGCCGCAACAACAGATTCCTTCGCGCGCAGGGGTTTGATTTTTGGAAGGAGACGGGAAGAAAAGCTCAAAGATTTTAGAGCAAACGTGCTGATAACGTGTTGAAAGATAGTTGGAAGAAGAGTCAAATAAACTCTAAATTAGGAGTAGCCATGGCATAAGCCATGGCTATATATATATATTTATTCACTTTAGGAGTCCAAGGGACTCCCCACTAACTTATTGGGGAGTAAATGGTGAGATGATGAGGGGAGGGAGGCCAAAGGCCTCCCTTAACTCACAACACTATTTGCTTTCCCTAGGGAAAAAACCAACAAAAATTTTTTGTTGCGCATCAAGATTCAAAATTGGATTGCCTGGGTGGACTCATGTAACCTAACCAATAATCCAAATATGATGCAATGCATTGTTCGCTACATTACTCTTAAAAGCTATTCCTTTATGATAAATTATTTTGATAATAAAACTTCACTTCATGTGCTGGGGTTTGATCTCGGGTTTCCTTCGTAGGCGTGAACGTTCTTACCACTGAGCCAAATAATATACATTTTAATGTTAGCTATATCATATATAAATAGTAATTCTATAATGATAATTTTTTAATTAGGGGTATAAAAGCAATTTCATCCTCAATTTCCGGGGGGCACGTGCCCCCTGGCCCCTATATAAATCTGTCCATGCTTACAGCGAAGGATTTCTCCTCTTTTTTTCCCTTCTTTCCACGCACAGTAAAAACAAGGATAGCTATCAGTCTAGCCAAGTGTCTAAAGTGATGTTAATGTTTTGAACTTCCGAGACCATATACATGTGTGTGTGTGTATACGTGTCCATGTGTGAGTATTTTGTACGTATGTATATATGTGTGCATGTTATGGTTGTCACGTCATTGCCTAATTGGCTCTAACTTGACACGTGAGCTGGCATTCTTTAGATAGTTCCAAAGGTATTGTTGTAAATATTGTATCTAGAAAGTTCTTATATATTCATGAGAATTCTTTAATGAGGAAACTTTATGTGTAATAATAGAGAAGGTTCTAGAGATCTCATCCTGGGCCAGTGGATCAAGGAATTCTCTAGAAGCATAATCTCCATCATTACATATAAATATGAGCAAGGGGACGAAATTTGTATTCAACAAGAGCTAGCAAGCAATGGCCAAGTAAAAGGCAATAGTTCTGTAATGCTCCTAAGTGATAATACCAGTATTCCTCCTTCAGTATGGGGAAGATTCACCCACTAACCACTAATTTGGACCAAGTTTATTTACGTGTCCAACTAGTTTGCAATTACACCCAAAGCGGGGTATTTATTAATATGGACATGAATGAAAATGGCATACTAGTAAATAATGAAAATGAAGAGCTAACCTAAATGGTGATGGCACTCTTGTAATTAAACCACTAAGTTTGAGGGTTTTTGATTAAGGATTAAAAGCAACGGCAACTTTGTAATAATTGAAACTAGTGAAAATATCTTCCCTCCTCTTTCTACATTCTTCTTTCTTCTTCCAAATGTTCTTTTATTTTATTTTTTTGTTCAAAAACAAAAACAAAAACACCCACGCATGGCAAGCCTTTTGGCCGAAACCTGGGCAAACAAAAAGAAGAAGAAGAGAAAGGAGAAAAACAAAGAAAAAGAAGGTGGAAAAAAGAGAAAGAAAGAGAGAAAGAGAAAGAGATTGGAAGGAGAAGAGTGAAGGCTTTCTCCCACCCATCAAGGCTTGCTACTAACCTTTCACAAGCACTAGGGAGTTAGGTTTCTCTCCACACTCCCAACTTGTTGCCAAGTGTAGAAAGCTATGATTTTATTCATCCATCTTTGTAGAAATCTATAATTTTATTCATTCCTCTTTGTAAAAATTGTTATTTGGTTCAAATGAATACTTGGGTCAAGTCTAGTTTGGGTTGATTTCGTGTTTGATGTTAGGGGATTAATTGCCCTATGGTTCTTGAGCAAGATTATCTTTTTGTGTTTATAACATGCTTTTCTTGTAATATACTTAGGTTGTAATTGGAAAAAGTAGATAAATGCAGATGAAACACTGTCGAAAAATTTTAGAGCAATTCTATAACATTCTAAGCAATAGAAACTTAAGTTAGGAAGACTACATAAAATCCTACTTGCTACCTCTCACAAAATCCCATGTTTAATGATAACCCACTTGTAAAATTAATATAATTGAAAACTTCATAAGAGGGTTTTAGCCAACTTTCTAGTTATGAGCTCTAAATGATTTTAGGGAGTGTATGAACCCTAATTGCCATTATCTACAAGGTCCTACAAGGTACTTGATTTCCATAACAAGTTGGCTTCATTTCCGTAGGAAGGTGTACTTTCCATGAACTTAGTAAAGGAGTTTTGGACATGCAAATTTAAATAAGAATTTTAGTTCCCTATCACTATTAATAAGTTAAGCCTATTAGGAATTAAGACAAGCCTTATTAAGACCCCTTTTAACAAACTTAACTTCCGTGACAAAAGCAAGATTTTTGTAAGAGGATTTTTATCGATTCTAGCAAATAAGTAAAAAGTTAGGCTTAGGCACTTACCATTACCATTAAAGAACCCCCCTAGGAAATTCTTCACCCTATGCGTAAGACATTTCATTGATGTTTGAATCTTATATTAGCCCTCTTCCAACTTTCTAAGCTTGAACAAAACTAATGCATTACTTCCCATCTACCTTAGTTGCTTTTCTATTTCCTTCCAAATGAGATTAACCACACTTGGAATTGTTTACTATGGCATGTTCTACTTAGTAGTACTCGCGTGGTTGAGTTCATGGAGTTGCTTGTTATGAAAATGATTATAATGCTTGTTCATGGAGTTGCTTGTTCATGGAGTTACTTAGTAGTATTCGTTTTTCCTGTTTCATGCTCTTATGTTTTAATTTCGCAAAGGACGAATGATGAATTTACTTATGCCTTGAAGGCGATAATGAAAATGATTATAATGCCATGGTGATATTCCCCTATATATTAGAATGTTGGCTTGCTTGTTACCTTACACCGTTATGTTGCAGATAACCCTGATGCAAGGCTAATTGGTAAATAATGAAATGAAAGCCTGGGGTGTCTCTTCCACTCTAAGGTGGGTGAGCATCTCAGGGAATGGGGTGGGGGAACCAAAGCATTAGGTGGACATAGTGTGGACTGGACTCTTGTCACGACCCGCTTCCCTAAAATGGAGGCGAGACGTGAAAAGGTCCGCACGGGAGTGGAGCTGTGAAGCCCCAAACCCGATAAGCGTCAATAATACATAAGCAGGTCCCTGTAACCACAACGGAACAACAATAATAATACAAGGAGAGACTGAAATAAAACTTCACATCTCAAATATTGTCCAACATGAAAATAAGTTCAACATCCAGAAAAGCCACCAAGCTAAAAGAAAAGAGTCTAAAGGCCCAGAACAAGGCCAACAAAAGCAACAACAACAACAAGTATAGGTGCTACGCACCGATAACAAAAAAACTGTCTAACAAAAGTAAAACACAACGAAGACACTAGGACTGGTCCCCAGTGTCCACGTACTCCCCGTCAAACACAAGCTCGGGCTCGGCGTCAGCAAACACCTCGTCCTCAACGAGGTACTCAGGCTCAGGATCTAACATGTGTCACCCAAAAGAGTAAAGGGGGCACATATCAGCAAGTCTAAAAGACTTGGGCAAGGAAACTGGAAATAAGGCAACTAGCAACCTAGCAGTTTAATATGCATGACATGGCAGTTATAACATGAGTGCACAATTAAAACATGGCGAGACAATTTGTACAAGGGAACAATTATCGGGACAAGACAAGAGTAGCCAAGCTACTATCAATCTCAATCAATTCACATTGTTGCAGGTGTTTACGCCCTTCGCTGAATGGTACAACATTCAGACCGATCGGCACTAAACACAAATCACGTTTCACGGTTGTTTTGTAGATGTTTACGCCCTTCACTGAATGGTACAACATTCAGACCGATCGGCACTAAACACTACCCCACCCCCAAGAGTTTACGCCTTACAACTGCAGTTGTTGATCAAACAGACCCCCAGTTGCCTGGCCGCTTAACCCTTACCCCATCCTGCACTAAACAAGCCAGGGTCCCTGCACATGAGCCCAGCAAGTGAGCCAGGGTTGCCCCGCACGGGAGCTTGTTTCTTAGTTCACAATTCAATATATCGAGCGTTGGGGTTAGCAACTCATTATGCTCGCTTCTGGTCATGAGCCAGGAACACAAGTAGTGTAGCGATGCTACGCAATCACGGGATCACCAAAAGAATGCAATGACATGACATTTAATTTGCGTACCGTTAATGGAAAGTAAACATGACATGGTAATTGTGCAACATGCTAAATGTCGGAACTAGCTTCGTTGTCAAGCTAGTTCCCAAATTTGCGCCTAGGCGAGTATCATTTCGTCGCCTAGCCTCTTTTACGCCTACAACAAGCAAATGGCCTAAAACATGGCCTAAACCCTAGGTGGCAAGTTTCACTTGCCTAGCACCGGGGATGACGACCACTTCGTCACACGGATGCCAATCTACGGGGAAATCGCTGTTTTGGGGGAACAATCAACAAACAACATGAATTTATATTAGGGTTTCATAAAAATATAAATAGGTTGAGAAAACAACGGTAGATCGATTTCTTACCAAGAGGAGACGGAAGAAACACTCCGGGGAACCCTAGGATCAGATCTGGAAAAGATTGGAGAAGTTTGGGGAAACTAGGGTTTTGGGGGATTTGGGGATTTTGATGGGTTTTGGTGAGATTTGGGGAAGATGAGAGGTAGATAGAGTGGATGGATGGTTTGGATGATGGATTTAGGGCTTGGAATGAAGAAATGAAGCTTGGAGGAAGATGGGGGCTGAAGGGGGAAGATTTTAGGGTTTTGGGTCGTGTTGGAGAAGATGAAATCGTTTGGGTTGGGTTTAAATAGGATAGGCTGGCGGCTGCCCAGAAATTAGGGTTTCAACATTAGTTAGTCGGTCAAAGAGCAACCACTGACCGACTAGTTTGGCAACTAGTTGGTCGGTCGACCAACGCAGACCGACTAAGTGCAAACAGTAACTCCTGAACGAAAATAGGATTTTAGAGTTAGTCGGTCCATGAACAAATACTGACCGACTAGTTTATCATCTAGTCGGTCGATGAACGTTCTTAGACCGACTAAGAGTAAACAGTAACTCAACTAAAATTAAGATGATGAGTTAGTCGGTTAAAGAAGCATTGCTGACCGACTAGTTTGCAACCTAGTCGGTCAACCAACGTTCTTAGACCGACTAACGATAAACAGTAACTCCTGAGAAATTTAGAAAGCTAACTAGTCGGTCCAAGAAGGATTACCGACCGACTGGATCGTCATCTAGTCGGTCGGTGGCCCTTCTTACACCGGCTAATGAGCACCAAAAGTTCCGATACGGAGCGCGGGGCCCCAGGAACGATTCCTAAGACTCCTAGGCTTGATCTAATAGTTAGATACGACCGTTATGAAGTCCGTCACGAATGACGTACTTCGAAATCGACGATCCTAAGGAAGAAGCGAGAAAATACGACGAATCGATCGAAAATGAAAGCTACGAAGACGAAAACCACACAAGAGGAGAAAATCCATCAAAACATATATTATATTATATTAAATCCAGATACATGAAAAACAGTCGTTACATCCTCCCCAACTTAAGAAAAATTCCGTCCTCGGAATTTCCAAATACTCACGAGTCCGGAAACAAAAGTGGGAAACGCTCTCGCATCTCATCCTCATTCTCCCAAGTAGACTCTCCAGGTGAACCGTGTCGCCACATCACCCTCACAAGATTGACAATCTTGTTCCGAAGCGATTTCTGACGCCTGTCCAGAATCTGCACTGGATGCTGGTCATACGTCATATCGGGGCGAACGGTAATCTCCGAAAAATCCACCGCATGAGACGGATCGCTAATGTATCGACGAAGCTGCGACACATGGAAAACATTGTGAATTCCTTCCAAAGATGGCGGCAAGGCCAAGCGATACGCTACCTCGCCAACCCTCTCCAAAATGTCAAACGGTCCAATGTATCGCGGGCTCAACTTCCCACGCTTCCCGAAACGAATCACACCACGATTCGGGGAAATCTTCAAGAACACATGGTCGCCCGGCTGAAACTCCAAAGGACGACGTTTAGCATCCGCCCAATGCTTAAAACGGTCCTGAGCAATCCTCAACCTCTCCCGAATACTCCTGACGATCTCCACGGCCTCCACGATCATCTCAGGTCCCAACAACTCCCGATCACCAACGTCATCCCAACTCAATGGCGATCGACATTTCCTCCCATAAAGAGCGGCGAAAGGCGCCATGCCAATACTCGCCTGGAAGCTGTTGTTGTAGGAAAACTCCACCAGATGCAGATGGTCCTCCCACGAACCCTTGAAATCCAACATGCACACCCTCAGCATGTCCTCCAAAATCTGAATCGTCCTCTCGGACTGGCCATCCGTCTGCGGATGGTACGCCGTGCTGAAACTCAGACGCGTACCCAAGCTCTTCTGCAAACTCTGCCAGAACTGAGATGTGAACCTCGTTTCTCTGTCAGACACGATACTCACGGGCACTCCATGAAGTCGCACAACCTCCTGCACGATTCACGTTACATCACTATCCAAACTAGGAAAAGGAAATAAGACGAAGAGTAAAAGAATTTTACCTCCATATATCTCCTTGCTAGCGCCTCAGTGGACTGTCCCACTCGGAACGGAATAAAGTGCGTAGATTTGGTCAATCGATCTACGATCACCCAAATCGCGTCATTCTGCTTCGGACTCCGAGGTAGTCCAGTCACGAAATCCATAGTGATGTGTTGCCATTTCCACTCCGGAATCGGAAGCGGTTGTAGCAACCCGGCCGTACGCTGATGCTCCGCCTTCACTTGCTGGCAAACCAAGCACTTGGCTACACTCCGAGCCACGCTCCTCTTCATACCATGCCACCAATAATTCAAACGAAGATCCTGGTACATCTTGGTGCCACCAGGATGCACATAATACGGCGAACTGTGTGCCTCCACCATCAGCTCCTCTCTGATATCCCCAGCTGGCACACACAACCTGGCTCCAAACCTCAGCGAGCCATCCTCATGAATCAAAAAGTCAGTCCGCAGACCGGCTTCCACCTGCTCCCGAATCCTCACCAGCTTCGGATCCTCAGCCTGGCCAGCCTTAATCCGATCCACGATCGCCGACTGTACCTGCATGTACATCAACGACGAAGCCTCTCCAGGAAGAACAATCTCCACGCCAGACTCGCAAAAATCCTGCTGCAATCTCCACTGCGAGGTCAAAATCATCACCGCTGGAAGCCTACTCAAAGCATCTGGAACCACATTCACCTTGCCAGGGTGAAACTGCAAATCAATCTCATAATCCGCCATAAGCTCCAACCATCGACGCTGTCGCATGTTAAGCTCCTTCTGAGTGAAAATATACTTCAAGCTTTTGTGATCGGTGAAAATCTTCACTTTCTCACTCAGCAGGAAGTGCCTCCAAATCTTAAGAGCAAACACAACGGCAGCCAACTCCAAATCATGCGTCGGATAATTCTTCTCATGAACCTTAAGATGACGAGACGCATACGCCACAACGTGCCCGTGCTGATGCAACACACAACCGAGACCCTTTCCAGAAGCATCGCAAAAGATCTCAAATCCACCGCTGCGATCAGGCACAACAAGAATAGGGGCAGTCGTCAACCTCTCCTTCAGAACACAAAAAGCACTCTCACAATCATCCGACCAAACAAAAGCAACATCCTTCCGCGTCAACCTGGTCATCGGCTCAGCAATACGAGAAAAGTCCTTAATGAATCGCCGATAATAACCGGCAAGTCCAAGGAAACTCCGAATCTCAGACGCAGACGACGGAACAGGCCACTCCCTGATGGCCCTAATCTTCTCGGGATCCACTGAAATACCATCTCCAGTCACCACATGCCCGAGGAAAGCAACTCTATCCAGCCAAAACTCGCACTTCGAAAACTTAGCATACAGCCGATGCTTCCTCAAGATCTCCAACACCGTCCTTAAGCGCGAGGCATGCTCTTCCTCCGACTTCGAATAGATCAGAATGTCATCAATAAAGATAACGACAAACTTATCCAAAAAGTCGTAGAAAATCAGGTTCATCAGATTCATGAAAACTGCGGACGCGTTAGTCATACCGAAAGGCATAACCACAAACTCATAGTGTCCATACTTCGTCCTGAACGCTGTCTTCGGAACATCTCCCTTCTTCACCTTCAATTGATGGTAACCACTCCTCAAATCCAATTTAGAAAACACCCGCGAACCTCCAAGCTGATCAAAGATATCATCGATGCGAGGCAACGGGTATTTATTCTTAATGGTCACCGCATTCAACTCCCGATAGTCCACGCACATACGACGCGAACCATCCTTCTTCTTAACCAGCAACACCGGTGCTCCCCACGGAGACACGCTAGGATTAATATAACCCTTCTGCAAAAGCTCATCCAACTGCTTCCGCAACTCCTCCAATTCTGCAGGTGCCATACGATACGGCGCCTTCGAAATCGGCTGCGCACCTGGAACAAGATCAATAGAAAATTCCAAAGCTCGATCAGGCAGCAAACCATACATCTCCTTGGGGAAGACGTCGCCAAAATCTCGCACCACAGCTGGCCACTCCAGCTCCATCTGCATAGCCACAGCCTCCACCGGCCTGGCCCGAAATCTGACAGGACCAAGCGAACTGCTACCACGACTGAACTCAAATACTGGATGTCCGGGAATCTCGAACACCACCTTCTTCCTCCGACATTCGATCGTAGCATAGAAGCTCGCAAGCCAGTCCATCCCAAGAACTGCATCATAGTTGATGATTTCATGGACAATGAAATCAGCGAAAAGCTCATGTCCACAGACCACCAACGAGCAAGAATTGCAACCACGATGCACTGAGACCACGCCATTCCCTGTAACGATATTCCAACTCTTGGGAAGAGGGGACGTCGACAAGGAATGCCTCTCCACGAAGCTCCGAGAAATAATGCACATCGATGCACCAGAGTCAAAGAGGACTCGTGTAGGAAATGTGCAAACCAAAACCACCCATAATCAAGCAATTAACAATCAAACCCTAATCTAGCAAACAACCATGTTCAAACAAACAACATAATCTAACAATCAAAACCAGCTAGGAAAGTAACAGCTAGAGCGAGGATTACCTGTGATAACCTCATCCACAGCCTCGCTCTCCGCAGCGGTCATCAGAAAAACCTGCCTCCTCGGCGGAACAGCCTGCTGAAAAGCCTGCCTCTGCGGAACAAGAGCTGCTCCACGACCAGCAGGAACAGACGCTCGCTGCTGCAACGGCTGAGCTGCAACAGGTGCCCTCCGCAGCGGACCCGCATGCCGACAATCCTTCGCGACGTGGGAAGCATCACCACAAACCAGACACTGGCCCAAAAACTTCCGACACTGATCCTTGATATGGCCAGGCTTACCGCAGAAATGGCAAGACTTCAGAATAGGCCCTCCTGGCCTCTTAAACTGAGCAGACTGATTAGGCCTGAATCCAGGTCTAACCACAGCTCTCGCCTGCTCCATAGGCCTCTTCCCAGCACCAACAACAGACCCCCTCCGCTGGTTCACGAGCCGCTCCTGCCTCTTGGCAGCGACCAGAACCTTCTGATAAGATTCCCGGTCAGAAGAGGTCACAAAACTCTGGAGCTCCGAAGCAAGCCCCTGCAGGAACCTCTAAGCCTTCTCCTCAGCGTCCTGCACCATCTTTGGTGCAAACCGACTCAGCCTCATGAACTCTTGGTGATACATGTCCACCGACGAGTTCCCTTGCTTCAAATCGATAAAACGCTGCAGCATCTCCTCCCTGGCAGCCTTCGGGAAGAACTCACCATCAAATCTAGCCTTGAAGGTAGCCCAAGCTATCGGCTCCACCAACATCTTCTCTTCCGCATCCCACCAATTTCGAGCATTATCCTTGAGTTGCCTCTTCGCCAAATCAACCCATCCAGCCGGGGTGATCTTGGCCATCTTCAGATTGTCCTCGATGTTCCGAATCCACTCATCGGCAGCCAGAGGACCCTCAGAACCATCAAAATATGCGAGACCCAGCTCCCAAAATTGCTTCGCTCCTGGCTCAGAGCGAGGGGCATCCAGAAGAGCCCGGGCAGCTCGAGCAAGTGGAGCATTCTGGACTTGCAGAAGCACGCCCTGCTGCACTTGCATCATCTGGAGCATCATCCGCATCATCTCACCGCTGGTGGGTTCCCGCTCAGGCTCCTCATCATGAGGGGTCGCACCACTACCCCCACCACGGGTTAAACGTCTTCCTGTCATCTAGTGACACAGAAAACGAATCATATTAGACTCATAGCTTATGACATCGGACGTCGAACTCAATTTATTGGACATTCTAATATTATTATCGCTATTTCAAAAATCGCAGTTACAGAAGGACCTGCATGGGCCACCAACAAAACCTGTCACGACCCGCTTCCCTAAAATGGAGGCGAGACGTGAAAAGGTCCGCACGGGAGTGGAGCTGTGAAGCCCCAAACCCGATAAGCGTCAATAATACATAAGCAGGTCCCTGTAACCACAACGGAACAACAATAATAATACAAGGAGAGACTGAAATAAAACTTCACATCTCAAATATTGTCCAACATGAAAATAAGTTCAACATCCAGAAAAGCCACCAGGCTAAAAGAAAAGAGTCTAAAGGCCCAGAACAAGGCCAACAAAAGCAACAACAACAACAAGTATAGGTGCTACGCACCGATAACAAAAAAACTGTCTAACAAAAGTAAAACACAACGAAGACACTAGGACTGGTCCCCAGTGTCCACGTACTCCCCGTCAAACACAAGCTCGGGCTCGGCGTCAGCAAACACCTCGTCCTCAACGAGGTACTCAGGCTCAGGATCTAACATGTGTCACCCAAAAGAGTAAAGGGGGCACATGTCAGCAAGTCTAAAAGACTTGGGCAAGGAAACTGGAAATAAGGCAACTAGCAACCTAGCAGTTTAATATGCATGACATGGCAGTTATAACATGAGTGCACAATTAAAACATGGCGAGACAATTTGTACAAGGGAACAATTATCGGGACAAGACAAGAGTAGCCAAGCTACTATCAATCTCAATCAATTCACATTGTTGCAGGTGTTTACGCCCTTCGCTGAATGGTACAACATTCAGACCGATCGGCACTAAACACAAATCACGTTTCACGGTTGTTTTGTAGATGTTTACGCCCTTCGCTGAATGGTACAACATTCAGACCGATCGGCACTAAACACTACCCCACCCCCAAGAGTTTACGCCTTACAACTGCAGTTGTTGATCAAACAGACCCCCAGTTGCCTGGCCGCTTAACCCTTACCCCATCCCGCACTAAACAAGCCAGGGTCCCTGCACATGAGCCCAGCAAGTGAGCCAGGGTTGCCCCGCACGGGAGCTTGTTTCTTAGTTCACAATTCAATATATCGAGCGTTGGGGTTAGCAACTCATTATGCTCGCTTCTGGTCACGAGCCAGGAACACAAGTAGTGTAGCGATGCTACACAATCACGGGATCACCAAAAGAATGCAATGACATGACATTTAATTTACGTACCGTTAATGGAAAGTAAACATGACATGGTAATTGTGCAACATGCTAAATGTCGAAACTAGCTTCGTTGTCAAGCTAGTTCCCAAATTTGCGCCTAGGCGAGTATCATTTCTTCGACTAGCCTCTTTTACGCCTACAACAAGCAAATGGCCTAAAACATGGCCTAAACCCTAGGTGGCAAGTTTCACTTGTCTAGCACCGGGGATGACGACCACTTCGTCACACGGATGCCAATCTACGGGGAAATCGCTGTTTTGGGGGAACAATCAACAAACAACATGAATTTATATTAGGGTTTCATAAAAATATAAATAGGTTGAGAAAACAACGGTAGATCGATTTCTTACCAAGAGGAGACGGAAGAAACACTCCGGGGAACCCTAGGATCAGATCTGGAAAAGATTGGAGAAATTTGGGGAAACTAGGGTTTTGGGGGATTTGGGGATTTTGATGGGTTTTGGTGAGATTTGGGGAAGATGAGAGGTAGATAGAGTGGATGGATGGTTTGGATGATGGATTTAGGGCTTGGAATGAAGAAATGAAGCTTGGAGGAAGATAGGGGCTGAAGGGGGAAGATTTTAGGGTTTTGGGTCGTGTTGGAGAAGATGAAATCGTTTGGGTTGGGTTTAAATAGGATGGGCTGGCGGCTGCCCAGAAATTAGGGTTTCAACACTAGTTAGTCGGTCAAAGAGCAACCACTGACCGACTAGTTTGGCAACTAGTCGGTCGGTCGACCAACGCAGACCGACTAAGTGCAAACAGTAACTCCTGAACGAAAATAGGATTTTAGAGTTAGTCGGTCCATGAACAAATACTGACCGACTAGTTTATCATCTAGTCGGTCGATGAACGTTCTTAGACCGACTAAGAGTAAACAGTAACTCAACTAAAATTAAGATGATGAGTTAGTCGGTTAAAGAAGCATTGCTGACCGACTAGTTTGCAACCTAGTCAGTCAACCAACGTTCTTAGACCGACTAACGATAAACAGTAACTCCTGAGAAATTTCGAAAGCTAACTAGTCGGTCCAAGAAGGATTGCCGACCGACTGGATCGTCACCTAGTCGGTCGGTGGCCCTTCTTACACCGGCTAATGAGCACCAAAAGTTCCGATACGGAGCGCGAGGCCCCGGGATCGATTCCTAAGACTCCTAGGCTTGATCTAATAGTTAGATACGACCGTTATGAAGTCCGTCACGAATGACGTACTTCGAAATCGACGATCCTAAGGAAGAAGCGAGAAAATACGACGAATCGATCGAAAATGAAAGCTATGGAGACGAAAACCACACAAGAGGAGAAAATCCATCAAAACATATATTATATTATATTAAATCCAGATACATGAAAAGCAGTCGTTACAACTCTCGAGGTTGTTTTCTTTGGCCCTCCTACCGCGGAGAGTGGTCATGCCCCTTTAGGGCGTGTGTGGTTTTGTTGACCTTCGAGGTCATGGCCCTTTGGGTCGTGGAGAGTGGTTGAGTTACGAAGGCTCCTGACGAGCTTGTTGGATCTGGATCATAGCCTAGAGGGGGGTGAATAGGCTAATAAAAATTCTCGTGCAACCCACGAGAAATCACACACAGTTATAAGCACCTGCAGGGTAATAAAATAGCAATCACAGAGTACGCACAGATATACCCTAGTTCGGTCGTCCCCACGACCTACTCCAGTCCCCAAAAGAAAATACTAGATAGATATGTAATCTTGTACAGCTACAATGAGTCAAGATCCCAAATCTACTCTCACCTAGCTCGTACGCACACCACGTGCTTTACACTCTCAATCTAGTCAGATGCTCTCCCTCCGTGACGACTCACAAAGTCGTCAGGTCCCCAAAAAGTAACACAGATGGTAAAAGTTTCCCCTACAGAGATCTATACACAACTATCACAAAGATGAATAAATTTAGTTTAGAATAGCTCAGTGATGGTGTGTCGTCTCTGTCGTTTAGCACGGATCAGATGTCGTCTGACAAAAAGTAGATGTCTCTCGGACTCGGCAACTCAAGTTGCGGCACCTCATGCAACTTGTGAGTCTGTGCCTTTGTAGATGCTTGCGGATCTCGGCAATGGTGCTTGGGCACTTCTCTATATGTCGACAATGTCGTAGCTTGGCGGCTTCAAGGATAACGGGAGCACCAATTGTCGTTTTACCTTTGCAAACAAAAGGGAGCAATGTAAGTGATATTAAATGACATAAGAAATTTTACCTTTGTTTTATTTCACTTCCCTTTGTTTTATTCCACAGATTTGTTTTGACCATTTGCAAAGAGAAGCATTACATGCACACACAAAACGTGACCCTGGGACTAGTGCCTTTTGGTTTATATTTAATCCACTCACCTTTGATTTGTTTGTGTATGCAGTAACCAATAATGAAGGAACATATTCGGCCTTTGGGAGATTTGTGGTCAAAAGGTGCACCTTCTATTATTTTTTGTGGAAAAAAAAATTTCGGCAACAAGGAAATGTTAGCAAGGCGAGTTGGAGGTTGTCACGGTCGTGTACGAACGCCTCTCTGATGTCAACTCGTGTTGAAGAAGATTGCCAGACCTTTTTCTTTTGATCTCCACGCCTCCACTTTAATGATTTGCTTCTGCATGCAAAGGAAAACAAAATATGTTTCTTCTCTTTAGAATAATAATATTGATAACAAACCTTTCCCCTGATTTCAATGCCAGCAGAACGCAAAGGCCCTCTCTCCCAATTAATTCTTGCGACCGAAGCTCTCTTCCGAAAAAAACAGAACAAAGCCCTTAAACAAAATATATATGGCCGGCTCTTTTTGGGATCTCCGTGGATGGCTCTCCCCTTAAGAAATTTTCGGCAGTTCCCGAAAAAAATGATGCAAACAAAAAAAAACTTTAAGCACAAGAAGTCTGTGCGGATTTGTTCCTTTTGGTTTTATGTTTTCAAACGAGAGAATCACACACAAAAAAGAAATTAACGCATGTGCTCTTGGGGAAATTCAAAGCACCCCTAAATTAAAATTCGGCAGTAATAATTTTTTGCTCTTGGTTGATTATATGGATATGCCGCAATTTTTAGGGGTCCCTCAAAAGGGTTTATATAGGGATAGCTAGGGTTTTGAAAGTGATGGGGTTTTGCTAACCGCTTTGATATTTGACCCAATCAATATGGGTTTTGATTAGGAGTTTGAATAGGAATTGGGTAGAATCAAATATTTCCAAATCTAGCTAAGTGATTTGATCAAACCCCTTTTGAACTCAAATTGGCCTCCATCTCATCCCATATTGGACCAAGTCCAATTTGCGATGTGTATAGCAATTCCTCCGTCTCTTTGAGTTAGCCATCATTTGGATATTTACGTCCTTGCCACTCCTGCAAATACTTAACACACACATCAGATCGTTCACAACTGTTTGTCATCATCAAACCATAAATCCTAGATCATTGTATCCAACAATCTCCCCCTTTTGATGATGACAAACCAATAGAGATTTGCACTTAACGATTTTTAGCAATATCATCATGTGTGAAGTGTAGTGAAGGATGTAATGCAATATGATATATTCAATGAGATGAGATCAAACATTACTAGCATGCACAATATAACAATATAACAATAAACTTAGCATGATCCCCCCTTTTCCAAGCTCACCATTTTCATGTATTTTCAATGCTCCCCCTTCAATCAATAATACCGTATTTTGAGCCCATCTTTCAACACTTTTCTCCCCCTTTGTCATCATCAAAAGTGTATTCTTGAAGATTAAAGCATACCACATGCAAAAAGAGAGCATTATTAACTACAACTAGCATTTGCATGTCGTTATTCTATAAGTAGCACTGCAAATCCAACTATAATAATAATTAGAATTCAACACCACGTGTAAGTGCAATTATTAAACATAGAGGTACAAAAGGAGATACTTTTACAAATTCAACCAAATCAATCCACCATTTTCCAAATAACTTTGTATCACCTAGGATTCATTTTTCCCACCTCATCAAAGATGAGTTCAAGGTATCACACCCCAAAACATGGCCTATAAGGACTCTTAGATGTGGGGGTGACATTTCTTGACGAGTAAGTACACCAACGCTAAAGATTACCCATAAAGCTTATGTTGGATACTCGTGGGTAGTGTATTTGCCATGAATTGTATCCATTTTTCATACGGAGCAATTTTCATTTTTTTTCATATTCATTTCCTTTATTTTGTGCTCAATTTTTATTTATGGCAAATCACATCATATCCCTTAGATTTTTTTTCAGTTAATAATCCTCCTACTTTCACTTTCCACTATTCATAAATAGTATCTCCAAATGTACGACATAGTCTAATATTCGTGGTAGTGAGAGTAGGTGTAGAAATCATATAATTAAAGCATTGAACTTGGCATGGCTATTATTGAAATAAAACATATGCATGTAGTCAAAATAATAATGCTACAATTTCTACATAGATATGATCATCATTCAGTTGTAGCACTAGAATGATGCAAAGAGGAAGATATGCAATAAGCTCATTTTTTTGCTTTTGTCCTATTCATTTTTTTTTTGGTTTTATAAAGAACTAAAAACACACTAAAAACAATCAAGCAAACAAAAACAAAAACAAAGAAAATCCAAGCACACAAAAAAGTTAACAACAAAATGCTATGAAGGTACGCATTAAGTTCAAAGAATGAGATATACCTTCGTGTCGCTATTTCACTAAGGAGCTAAAATAATGAGACTTTCAATTTATCGCTCCTCGCCAAATTTTCGTCTCACCTACAAAAGAGGTGTTGTGTGTGACCTTGGAATCTAACAAGGTCCACTAGTGTTAGTCAACAAAGATTTAGGAACCCATATTTGTTTGAATTTAATATTGGAGTTCCTATATTTGCAATGATACGATGTGTGACCAACACTATCACATGTAAAACACTTTGCATAAATATTTTTAGCAATGGAAAGCACATTGTGAAATTTTTTATACTTAGGCTTTTCAACATTTTTAGCACTGAATCCAAAGCCACGCCTATTATTGCCATACAATTGATTTCCAAGAATGATATACAAGTTTTGTTTTCCTATGGAAAATCTCTTTAATGACAATTCTAGTGTGGTGACTTTGGATTTCAAGATATTGTTTTCATTCACAAGCAAAGTGCATTTACTAATGAAAGCTTGCTTGTTTTCCTCTTCTTTCTTTTCAAAATCCCTCATTTTTTCTTTAAGTTCAAGATTTAGCAAGTTAATCTTTTCAGAAAGCAGTTCATTTTCAACTTCAAGCTTTGTCTTGTCTAGCTTATTCATGCTAATATCCTTTACTAAAGAGGGACATGAAAGACAATCAGTTTTTTCAGGCAAGCTAGCTTTCTCTTTTTCTAACATGGTAATGGTAGATTTGCATGCAACAAGCTCTTGTTTAAGATTTTTCATTTCTATAGACATGTCATGCTCAGTTTGTTGCATATCAAAGTTATCATTCCTATAACATTCCACATCAGCTTCTAGCTCATCAATTCTATGTTGCATTCCTTTACAAATTTCTAAAAGTTCAACTTTAGTGGGAGATTCTACCTCATTATGTTTAGCCATCAATGCCATGCAGGAGTGGGCTTCATGTTCCTCATCCTCCTCCTCAGCTTCTCTATACATGTCCCACGTCAGCACTTTCATTTTTCCTTTTGCAACTTGAGCTGTGTGTTGTTGTGGGCAATCTTTTATGTGGTGCCATTTCTTCCTGCATTTAAAATATTCACTTCTATTAATAGCTTTCTGATCATAGGAATTTCTACCAAAATTAGAATTATTAGAACGAATGAACCTTTTTCCCATCTCAGATCTTCCTTGATCAGTCTGAATGTATCTCCTGAAGTTTCTGACCATTAGGGCTTGCTCTTCATCAAGATCGTCGTCGTTAGCTTGAAGAGCTAATGGTGTGGAAGCTTTGGTCTTCTCTTCAGGTTTCTCTCTGGCTTCTATACTCTGCAACTCAAGCTCATGTGACATTAGGTTGCCTATCAAGTCCTCCACTTTCATTGTTGATAAGTCCTTAGCTTCTTGAATAGCGGTGACTTTAGGCCTGAACGAGCTTGGTAGCACCCTAAAGATCTTTCGTACCTGTTCATGGCTAGAGTATGGCTTACCAAGGGAACTGGATTTTAGACGATGGACGTGAACCTCGCAAACATCTCTTTCACAGATTCTGTTGGTAGCATGTGGAAGCTCTTATATTCTGTGCAAAGCCACGCAAGTCTGGATTCCTTCACTTACGATGTTCCCTCGTGTGTCACCTCCAGAGTATGCCAGATTTCCTGCGCAGTTAGACAATGTGAGATACGATTAAACTCAGATTTATCAAGAGAGCATATAAGTGCATTCATAGCTTTACCATTAAGAGTATAAAGTTTCTTATCAGCTAAATCCCACTTGTCTTTAGGCTTAATCATAACAGTGTCTTCAATTTTAATAGTGTGTAGACTATAACCATTTTCAACAATATCCCACACATCATAATCTACAGACACTAGATAGATTTTCATCCTAGCCTTCCAATATGCAAAGTCTACACCGTTAAACTTAGGGAGACGGGCTATAGACTGACCTTCAGCAAAAGCACAATCAGATATATTCATGGTCATCAAAAAATCTAGACTAGATCCTCTAAACTGGCTCTGATACCACTTGTTGGATCTGGATCGTAGCCTAGAGGGGGGGTGAATAGGCTAATAAAAATTCTCGTGCAACCCACGAGAAATCACACACAGTTATAAGCACATGTAGGGTAATAAAATAGCAATCACAGAGTACACACAGATATACCCTGGTTCGGTCGTCCCCACGACATACTCCAGCCCCCGAAAGAAAATACTAGATAGATATGTAATCTTGTACAGCTACAATGAGTCAAGATCCCAACTCTACTCTTACCTAGCTCGTACGCACACCACGTGCTTTACACTCTCAATCTAGTCAGATGCTCTCCCTCCGTGACGACTCACAAAGTCGTCAGGTCCCCAAAAAGTAACACAGATTGTAAAAGTTTCCCCTATAGAGATCTATACACAACTATCACAAAGATGAATAAATTGAGTTTAGAATAGCTCAGTGATGGTGTGTCGTCTCTGTCGTTTAGCATGGATCAGATGTCGTCTGACAAGAAGTAGATGTCTCTCGGACTCGGCAACTCAAGTTGCGGCACCTCATGCAACTTGTGAGTCTGTGCCTTTGTAGATGCTTGCGGATCTCGGCAATGGTGCTTGGGCACTTTTCTATATGTCGACAATGTCGTAGCTTGGCGGCTTCAAGGATAACGGGAGCACCAATTGTCGTTTTACCTTTGCAAACAAAAGGGAGCAATGTAAGTGATATTAAATGACATAAGAAATTTTACCTTTGTTTTATTTCACTTCCCTTTGTTTTATTCCATAGATTTGTTTTGACCATTTGCAAAGAGAAGCATTACATGCACACAAAAACGTGACCCTGGGACTAGTGCCTTTTGGTTTATATTTAATCCACTCACCTTTGATTTGTTTGTGTATGCAGTAACCAATAATGAAGGAACATATTCGGCCTTTGGGAGATTTGTGGTCAAAAAATGCACCTTCTATTATTTTTTGTGGAGAAAAAAAATTTCGGCAACAATGAAATGGCAGCAAGGCGAGTTGGATGTTGTCACGGTCGTGTACGAACACCTCTCTGATGTCAACTCGTGTTGAAGAAGATTGCCAGACCTTTTTCTTTTGATCTCCACGCCTCCACTTTAATGATTTGCTTCTGCATGCAAAGGAAAACAAAATATGTTTCTTCTCTTTAGAATAATAATATTAATAACAAACCTTTCCCCTGATTTCAATGCCAGCAGAACGCAAAGGCCCTCTCTCCCAAGTAATTCTTGCGACCGAAGCTCTCTTCCGAAAAAAACAGAACAAAGCCCTTAAACAAAATATATATGGCAGGCTCTTTTTGGGATCTCCGTGGATGGCTCTCCCCTTAAGAAATTTTCGGCAGTTCCCTCAAAAAAATGATGCAAACAAAAAAAACTTTAAGCACAAGAAGTCTGTGCGGATTTGTTCCTTTTGGTTTTATGTTTTCAAACGAGAGAATCACACACAAAAAATAAATTAACGCATGTGCTCTTGGGGAAATTCAAAGCACCCCTAAATTAAAATTCGGCAGTAATAATTTTTTTCTCTTGGTTGATTATATGGATATGCCGCAATTTTTAGGGGTCCCTCAAAAGGGTTTATATAGGGATAGCTAGGGTTTTGAAAGTGATGGGGTTTTGCTAACCGCTTTGATATTTGACCCAATCAATATAGGTTTTGATTAGGAGTTTGAATAAGAATTGGGTAGAATCAAATATTTCCAAATCTAGCTAAGTGATTTGATCAAACCCCTTTTGGACTCAAATTGGCCTCCATCTCATCCCATATTGGACCAAGTCCAATTTACGATGTGTATAGCAATTCCTCTGTCTTTTTGAGTTAGCCATCATTTGGATATTTATGTCCTTGCCACTCCTGCAAATACTTAACACACACATCAGATCGTTCAAAACTGTTTGTCATCATCAAACCATAAATCCTAGATTGTTGTATCCAATAGAGCTAGCACGCCAGAGAGTCGGAGATTCTTTCCACCCGCCTTACGGGTGAGGTCCAGCTCCCTTATGTCCCACTTGGTGTTTAGGTTCCAAACAACGAACATTAATTTAACAAACTTAGTACTAGTGACTCATGTGATGTGTTGTGATTATGGCTTGTGTGGTTGAGTTTCATACTAGACACGCTGTGACGTGCCCCTTTCCCCACTTCCCAGGTACAGGTTCCGGGACGACAGCACCCCTACCGGACTACCGACGCCTTGAGGGCGATTCTTCCAGGCCAGGAGCTCAGAGTAGTTAGATAGGGCACGGGTGTAGTGGGTTGGGGGTAGTTTCTTTTGTGAGCAGTTACTTTTGTTTCCCCCTTCAGCTTTTGTACCCCGTGTCACTGGTGGTGGTATATGTACAATATATGATGTTATGGTGTGTTGATAGTAGATGATATGTGTTGCACATTCGTACGCTCCCGCTTGTTGTTTGCCACCGCCTCGCTGTACCTTTGTGTTGTGCTGAAGCTTTACAGTTCGTGCTTACTTTTGCACCTGTTTTAATTGCATGTGTTGTTCTAGCAGTTGCAGTGGCCTGCTAAATTTTTCTTTGTAGCGCCATTACGCTAGATACTCCCGTACCGTGGCTGTCACCCCTGCCGCATTTTGGGCACTGGGGCATGACAGGTTTTGCGGTGGCCCATGCAGGTCACTGCACACTGCGATTGTGTAAGGATGATACAGGTAATGCTCCGACACTTCAAGATGTATATGAGGTACTAATTTGAATGTGTTCTGTTTCTCCTCCGTAGTATGGAGGCAGGAAACGGGACGTCTGGCGGCGACGGGACACCTGGAGGGTCCGGAGGGACCGGAGTTTCGGGTAGCTCGGGAGACCGGACCTCAGAGTCTGCCCTGATGGCGAAGGTCCTGATGGGGATTTTGGACCACTTGCAGCGGTTGGAGGACAGGGCAGCTGGACATGAGGCGCCTGCACCGAAGGCCCCGAGTTACAAGAAGTTCCGATCCTAGGCACGTGTACTTTTCTGGCAGGGAGCCAGCCTAGAGGCAGATGAGTGGCTGTGTCACACAGAGGATGACTTGACTTTGGCTGGCATACCCCCAGATGCATGGGTAGAGTTGGTCAAGCGGCAGTTGACTCATCAAGCCCGAGATTGGTGGGATGCTCAGGAGAGGCATATGACAGGGGTAGTGGAGTGGAAAACCTTCAGGGAGAGGTTTGAGACCCATTACCTTCCAGGGGAGGCGAGGGATGAGTGGAGGCAGCGGTTTGAGCACCTAATGCAGGACCATAGTACGGTGGATGAATATGATGCAGAGTTCTCTCTTTTGAGCAGATACGCCCCAAAGTTAGTGGCGATGGATGCTACTCAAGCTAGACGTTTCCGTATGGGCCTGGACCCAGAGGTCAGAGGGGCTATGGCTACACAGGAGCTGTTGACATACGAGGCAGTGCTTAGCGCGGCTCGACGATACGAGCTACACGTGAGGAGTCTGGGAAAGCTTCCAGTCATCGACAGATGACATGTAGCACCGCAGAGAGCTGTTCCTCACCCAACTCACTAGGTGACCTTCAAGCGATTAGGATATCTGTCGGTACCTCAGAGGGGCATGCTTGTTCGAGGTGTGGGAAGCCTGGGCATGCTGCCAAAGATTGTAGGGTTATGGGCAGACAGTGCTACACCTGCGACAAGATGGGGCACTTTAGTAGGGACTGCCCCGACGGATACGACATATGGAGGCATCAGTACCAGTAGCAGTTGCACCGTCCCAGCCGAGGGCTCTTCCACCAGCACCGCAGCTGTTGGCTCTTCCACCACCGCCGGGGCCGTGACCGACTGCTCCGAGGGGACATCTAGGGAGGCCTCCACGACGCGACTTCCAGAGGCAGGCTCCTGCTCCACAGAGGCCATCGCAGTTTCAGATGACCATAGTCGAGGTCGAGCGCTCAGGACAAGTGATCGCTGGTATGACCTTAACCTTAGTCCTTGTATTTCATGGTTCTATGTTTAGCTATTGCTAGATGGTTAGTTTTTTGTGCTGTGCTATTATAGGAATGGTTAGAGTATCTTCATATCCAGCCTGGTCCTTGTTTGATTCGGGAGCGTCACATTGTTTTTTATCCAAGGAATTTGTGGTGAAGCATTCTATAGTTGTTGATTCTTTTGCTGCTAAGTGGAATGTGCACATGGGCAATGGTGTGATAAGTAGTGTGTCAGGATTACAGAATTGTTCCATGGAGATAGGAGGTCGAGAACTATATGCAGATTTTCTCGTGATCGAACTACCAGATTATGAGGCAGTATTTGGAATGGATTTGTTGGGGATGTTTTATGCGACCATAGACTGTAAATTAAGGAGGGTAGTCTTTCGAATCCCTGGCCACCCAGAGTTTGACTTTTGTAGTGGCACTCAGGCTTTGGAACCCTTGCAGTTTAAGGCGACGTCCTTGGAGATGACGATGGACACAGAAATAGTTTTGCCTAAGGTAGTTCAGGAATTCCCAGATGTATTTCCCGATGATATTTTTGGACTACCTCCGGACAGGTCTTTAGAATTCACTATTGACCTATTGCCAAGCGCATAGCCAATAGCAAAAGCTCCTTATCGTATGTCTCCACCTGAATTAATTGAGCTTCGTGACCAGTTGACTGATTTGTCTGATAGAGGACTGATACGTCCGAGTGTATCCCCGTGGGGAGCACCAATGTTATTAGTGAATAAAAAGGATGGAACTCGGAGGATGTTCGTTGATTATAGGGATCTGAACAAAGTGACAGTGAAAGACTAGTACCCCCTTCCTCAGATTGATGACATCTTTGATCAGCTCAGTGGTTCACAAGTGTACTCGAAGTTGGATTTACGAAGTGGTTATCATCAAGTGAAGGTGCATGGATCGGATGTTCCGAAGACGGCGTTTAGAACTCTGTATGGGCATTATGAATTTTTAGTGATGCCCTTCAGAGTAACTAATGCCCCGGCAACCTTTATTAGGCTGATGAATCAGGTCTTCTTTGATTATTTGGATAAGTTTGTGGTAGTCTTTATTGATGATATTTTAGTGTATTCGAAGATTGAGGATGAACATGCTGAGCATTTGCGGATGGTGTTGAATACTCTCAGAGAGTATCTGTTGTATGCTAAATTTAGTAAATGTCAATTCTGGATGACAAAGGTCGCATTCCTGGGACACATTATTACAGGAGAAGGAGTGTCAGTCGACACAGAGAAGGTCGCTGCAGTAGAGAATTGGCCCATCCCTCGATCAGTCACTAAGATGTTGGATATTGGACTCCCCGGATTTGGTTTTGGATGATGAACAAACATAAATATAATATGAACTAACACTTTGTGAGCGCAGTTATGGAGATCGTCGCCAAATTCACATGAATATCAATTACGACGTCTCAAGACTTCTCAAAGCACGTGATCGTATGCCTAAAGCTTCGTTGAGGCTTATGGACCTATTTAGAAGTCATGAAGATTCGATTGAAGCTATTGAAGACGGTATCGTCAAGTTTAATTTATAGTCTTTAAGCTTCTTTCATAGAATGTTAAGCCTTGAGTAGGTCTTACGTTTTAATTCTTCATAACGCTCATATCTTAGCTCTAGGATCTTAGTAGAAGTCCATACAATCCTTCCCGAAGCATCGCGCTTCGATTCGCGACTTCTTATGCATGTTAGTTGGTTCAAGAAGAAGAACTGACCGACTAGATGGTGATCTAGTCGGTCAGCCAAGCTTATTGGACCGACTAGTTTCAGTCAGTTAATTCTTAGCTCTTTACTGTTTACAGTAAGTCGGTCTAAGTTGACTCACAGACCGACTAGTTTGTGAACTAGTCGGTCAGTGATGCTTCTGTGATCGACTAGTTGAGCTTTCCCTGAACATGCACATTTGAACCTAAGCTACTGTTTATCATTAGTCGGTCTGTGTTCATTGATCGACCGACTAGTTGATGAACTAGTCGGTCAACTTTCCTTCTTAGACCGACTAGTTTAGTTTACTGTACATGCCAAATTTTTCACCATACTTACTGTTTATTGTTAGTCGGTCTATGTTCATTTGGTGACCGACTAGTTGGTGAATTAGTCGGTCAACATTTGTTCTTGGACCGACTAAGTCTAATTCTTCTCAGACTTCAGTTTTATCTGTTAGTCGGTCCACGTTGAGTAACCGACCGACTAGTTGTGAAACTAGTCGGTCAGCTACTCTTCTTAGACCGACTAGTTCCTTAGTCTGTACTTTGATCTTTTCTCAGTTTACTCATTAGTCGGTTTACGTTAATTGACCGACCGACTAGTTGATGAACTAGTCGGTCGGTGGTTGTTCTTTGACCGACTAGTTGGGTTCAGAAAAGAGCCGTTGGAGCATTTAATGACTCGAATTTCTTTCTCTCTCTCCTCTATCCTATATATACTTGATGGGCTGCATTCATTGCTGCCAAGGCTGATATTATTGCAAGTTTAGAGATCAAGAGAATTCATTCCAAGCTCATTCCAAGCTCATTCCAAGCTCATTCATTCCATTCAATAATCTCTCCTCACTCTTACTTCCAAAGAGAGATTCATTGAGTGTGAAGCCTTCCAAGCCAAGTGCTTGATTCTAGGTCACCAACATCCCCAAAGCTCTCCATCGCTGATCTACATCTTGGAGCTAGGGTTTGGTGCCACTTCTTCCTCAAAATCATCCTTGCCCTAATTCGTAAGCAATACTCAAGGCATAGGTATTTTGTTCGGTAAGAATTTTTTCTTATTTCATTTCATATTTGATTTGTAAGTTTCACTCTCGGTTGTGAGAGTGTGGTTGTGATCCCGGGTTGTGGGAGTCACATATTACATTTTGTATGATTTGACTTGTGGAGGATTTTCACAAGTATTTCATAGTGGAAATCTTGAGTTAGGGTTTCTAACTCAAGTATCCGGAGGGGATCCGGGTGGTTGGGACGTAGGATCACCGGGAACAAGTCGGAGAGACTTGGGTGGATCCGAACCCAGTAACATCTCTTGTCAGCATTGTTAATTTTGTGTTGTCATTCAATTTAAGCTTCCGCAAATTGATTTGGTAGTTGTTTGCATTATAATTAGGAATTATACTCCTTGTTATTTTTAAAGTACTATTCACCCCCCCTCTAGTACTTGTGCAGTATCTTGTAGGGCATTACATTTGGTATCAGAGCCAGATACTTAGCTATGTCTGCCAACGACAACAAGACCGTGCGTCCACCTTCCGACTATGGCACCTTCAGGAACCGTGAAGGAGCGTCTTCGGTGATGGAAGGACATTCCTCTACGAGGCCTCCATTCTTCAACGGTACCAACTACGGGTACTGGAAATGCCGGATGGAAACTTTCCTCCGGAGTGCATCTCTATGGAGGACCACAATGAAGGAATACATCGAGCCTGAAGAAGAAGACTTCGAGAAATGGACAACCGCGGAGGTCGCCGCGGAGGTAAGCAATGCCAAGGCAATGAACGCCTTGCAATGCGCGTTGGAGCCCGAGGACTTCAATAAGATATGCACATGTAAGAGTGCATATCAAATTTGGAACTCCCTCCTCATTCTACATGAAGGGACGAGTAGGGTAAGAGACTCTAAACTCGTAGTTGTAAACAAAGATTACGAAATGTTTCATATGCAACAGGGCGAGAAAATGAAGGAGTATTACGCTCGCTTCGTCGACATCATAAACGAGTTAGAGGCTCTCGGCAAATCCTACACCCAAAAGGAGAAGTGTTCGAAGCTTATTGAAGGACTTCCTTCCTCTTGGGAAAAGCATACCTTTGCCATCGAGGAAGGTAATGACATGAATAAGTACACCGTAGTTCAACTAATGGGTACTTTAATGTCATACGAGGTACGCAAGGATAGCAAGCTCAAATTGCAGGAAAAGATGAAGTCCTATCTAAAGCAAGACGAGCCAAAGAAGAAGGCTATTGCTTTCAAGGCCGCTCCATCCACATCCACATCAACCGATGATGAAGACTCGGAAAACGAGTTGGACTTGGAGTCCATGGCTCTCATGGCCAAGAAGTTCAACCGTTTCTTCCGAAAAGGTAACTATAAGAACAAAGCTAAATTTGGTTCTTCTAACGCCTCTTCCTCTCCTTTGTGTTTCAAGTGCAATAAGCCAGGACACATGAAAGCGGAGTGTCCTCTCAACAAGCAAAAGGAGAAGTGGAAGGCGCCAAAATTCGATAAGTCCAAGAAGTACAAAAAGGGGTACAAAAAGGGACTTGTCGGAGCAACATTCACCGACTCCGAGGATTCCTCAAGCGGAGAGTCGGACGATGAGCAAGTGGAGCAAGCACACATGTGCTTCATGGCAAGAGAGGAGCATGATCAAGGATCCTCCTCTTCCGATGATAGTGATGACGAAGGAAACGATGAGGTAACTATGGATGATCTTAGGAATGCTAACTCTCAATTATGGTCAAAATACACTAAATTAGTAAATAGATATACTAAGGTAAAAGATGACCTAGCTAGCATTCAAACCTCACCTAAGACTATCATCACCAACAACGACACCGTTGTTGAAGAGTTAAGATATGAGATTATTAATCTCAAATCTAAACTTGAACATGTTAGCATTGATGATCCAGAAGAACATAGGATAGCGGATTTAACTTCTCAAAACTCGACTTTGAGTATTGAGAACGAGAATCTTAAATCTCGTGTTTATGTGCTCACATCGCAAGTATCCAACTTGGATACTTCTATGCGTTCTCTCAAAGAGAAATATGAGAACACATTAGGCCGAATTAATAGATTCAATAAGGGTAAGGACCATTTGGATAAAATCCTAAGTGACTTACTTCCGGCCAATCACCACATTGGTTTGGGGTATACGATGGGATGTCCATCCAAATCGGCCACTACTTTTGTTAGGCCAACTTCCGGTGACTCTACGAGTGGTAGCAAACACTCTATTGGTAG
This sequence comes from Scilla litardierei, assembly GCA_030789695.1. NCBI lineage: Eukaryota > Viridiplantae > Streptophyta > Magnoliopsida > Asparagales > Asparagaceae > Scilla > Scilla litardierei. Next base: position 278,080,602 of record CM061141.1, on the reverse strand, counting down.
TTCATCTACCAATGGTGCTTCCACCTCGTCCACACCCTCTTTCGGATAGAAACCCACTTTGGGTGGACCTCCAAAGAAGGGGCATGCTTATATGTACACCAATACCATGCCACGTAGGAACACACGTCCTACTCCACCGGATCACACATATGATGATTTTTATGCAACACATTCTCGGGCACGTGCACACCATGTGAGACACCCTCACACACGTGTTCCCACATATGCATATGTTCACCCACAACATCATATGAATAATTCTCGTCGTGCACCATTCCATCATGTTCCTTATGCCTATCCACAACATGCATCACGTAGAAATCAACGTCGCATGCATGCACCCAATAGGATGAGGGCTCCCAAGATTTTCACAATTTGGAGCCCAAAGGACACAAGCATGGACGAAAAACAAATGTATATGAATGCTTATTTTTCGGATGTTGTGCATAGTAGAAATTATGTGGGGAAGTCTAAGTCCAATTGGACTTGGCTTCCAAAGGTCTAATCTTTTGGACCCAATGACCTTGGGTACCATGATATGAAATTCTCTATCTTTAGGTACTCAAGGAAAAGAAAAAGAAAGGGAGCAACAAATTTAAATTTAGCTCCAAGGGAAATTGGATACTCGATAGCGGGTGTTCAAAACACATGACGGGTGACGCTAGTTTGCTCTCCGGAGTGGTTCCCATCGCAAATGGAAACCGCGTCGTATTTGGAGGCAACGAGAGCGGAACCATCATAGGTGTTGGTAAAGTGGGTAACCCATCTAAACCCTTAATTAGTGATGTTTATCTTGTTAATGGCTTAAATCATAATCTTATTTCAATAAGCCAACTTTGTGACAAAGGTTACAAAGTTAGCTTTGCGAAAGGATTGTGTCATATTTTAAGAAAAGATAATGATAAATTATTATTTTCCGGCACTCGTCATAAAGATATTTATATTTTGGATCTTCCTAAGTCTTATGAACAATGTCTCGTTGCCAACACAAGTGAACAACACTTATGGCATCGACGCTTTGGACATGTGAACTTTGGAACACTTTATAAGCTTTTAAAATTAAATTCCATTAAAGGTTTTCCGAAGCTTGTTTTTGAAAAGAAGAGTTTTTGTGATTGTTGTCAACGTGGCAAGCTTCCTAAATCTTCATTTAAACCTAAGAAAAGCATTTCTACTAAACGGCCACTAGAGCTATTACATCTAGACTTATTTGGGCCAACTAGAGTTGCTTCCTTAGGAAATGCAAGATATGGACTTGTCATCGTAGATGATTATTCGAGATTTACATGGGTATTTTCATTATGTAATAAAAATGAAGCTTTTGAAAACTTCACAATTTTTGTTAAGAAAGTACAAAATCTCTTAGGAACCACCATTGTCACTATTCGTAGTGATCATGGAGGTGAATTTGAGAATGAGTCTTTTGAGACATTTTGTGATGAAATTGGTATTACACACACCTTCTCTTTCCCTCGTGCACCTCCTCAAAATGGTGTAGTTGAGAGAAAGAATAGGACGCTAGTGGAGTGTGCTCGCACTATGCTTGATGATAGCCAACTTGGCCATCAATTTTGGGCGGAAGCGGTACACACCGCTTGCTATGTGTTTAATAGAATACTTTTGAGGCCCGGCACTAAACAAACTTGTTATGAATTGTTGTTTAGTAGGTTGCCTCAAGTTAAACATTTTCGTGTTTTTGGTTCGAAATGTTTTATTAAGAACACGTATGGTAGTTTGGACAAATTCGATCCAAGATCCGATGAGGGGATTTTTGTTGGATATTCTTCACGTAGCAAAGCCTACCGGATATTCAACAAACGAACCTCAACGATCGAGGAGTCGCTTCATGTCTCTTTTAATGAAGGATTTTTTCCAACTAGAATTTCAAATGATAATGATTCTATGGATGTTTTATGTGATTCGTTTGATAATTCTAAGTCTAATAATTCTATTGATTCTATTGAGACTAACCCAACTAATGAAGTTGTTGAGAATGTTCCTAGTGACCAAGGTATTCCCAAACGGCTTCATACCGTTCGTGACCATCCTCATGAGCAAGTCATTGGCAATATCTATGATAGTGTCAAGACGAGATCGCAAGTGAACTACTTCGCTCATTGTGCCTTTGCCTCCTCGATAGAGCCAAAGAATGTTAATGAAGCATGCGAAGATAGCGCTTGGATCTTAGCCATGGAGGAGGAGCTCATTCAATTCGAGAGGAATGAAGTTTGGGAGCTTGTTCCATTGCCATCGAAGAACCACACCGTCATAGGGACAAAGTGGATCTTCAAGAACAAAACCGACGAAAACCAAGTCGTCGTCCGGAACAAAGCTCGGTTAGTTGCTCAATGCTATCGACAAGAGGAAGGTATTGATTTCGAAGAATCCTTCGCTCCGGTAGCTAGATTAGAATCAATTAGATTATCATTGTCTTTTGCATGCCATAAGGATTTTAAATTATTTCAAATGGATGTTAAAAGTGCATTTTTAAACGGAGATGTCGTTGAGGAAGTTTACGTTTCTCAACCTCCGGGCTTCATAAATGAAAATTTTCTAAATCATGTTTTTAAACTAAAGAAAGCGCTTTACGGCTTAAGACAAGCTCCTTGAGCTTGGTATGATCGCCTAAAGAATTTTCTTTTGGATTTGAATTTTAAAATGGGAGAAGCCGATTCTACACTTTTTGTTAAGCATTCGAATAATGATATAATTTTAGTTCAAATTTATGTTGATGATATCATTTTCGGTGCTACTAACTTTGCTCTTTGCGAAGAGTTTTCTAATGTTATGAAGGAACAATTTGAGATGAGCTACATGGGTGAGCTCAAATATTTCTTAGGTCTCCAAATTCGCCAAATGGACGATGCAATCTTCATCCACCAAACGAATTATACGGTGGAGTTGCTAAAGCGATTTGGAATGGAGAGTGCTTCCGGGAAAAAGACTCCAATGAGCACGACTACGCATCTTGACAAGGATACGGGCGGTAAGGATGTAGACATTCGTCTATATCGAGGTATGATAGGTAGTTTACTTTACCTTACCGCAAGTAGGCCCGATATTATGTTTGCCGTATGCGTATGTGCTCGTTATCAGTCTCAACCTAAGGAGTCTCACTTAGTAGCGGTAAAACGTATTTTCCGTTATCTAAGTTATACACTTGATTTTGGATTACTTTATCCAAAATCTAGCACGTATGAGTTAATCTCATATAGTGATGCCGATTATGCGGGATGCAAATCCGACAGGAAGAGTACTAGTGGCACTTGCCATTTTATAGGAAATTCTCGTGTCTCTTGGTTTTCCAAGAAGCAAAATTCCGTATCATTTTGAACCACCGAGGCGGAATATATTGTCGACGGTGCCGCGTGTGCTCAAGTTTTTTGGATGAGACACACACTTAAAGACTTTGGTATAAATTGTGATACTTGCCCTATCATGGTTCACAACCAAAGTGCAATATGTCTTTCCAAGAACCCGGTACACCATTCCCGTTCGAAACACATAGATGTCCGACACCACTTTTTAGATGATCATGTTGCTAAAAAGGACATCATTTTAGCGTACGTTGAAACCCAAAAGCAAATCGCCGATATTTTCACGAAACCCCTAAAGGAGGACTCCTTTGTGTGGTTGCGTCGAGAATTGGGGATTATGGGTGAATCCGAGATATAGGATTCATGTTTCATTCAATAATCTTGCATGCTATTATATTTTGAAATATTTCGTTCATGCTAGACTTATTGGATTTTTCGGGAATTTATGTGATATTTTGAATTTTTGCTCGAATTCATGTTTTGAATGTCGTATTTAAGATTTCGATGTTTAATGGGGTAGTTTAGATAATTATTGAGAGTTTTGCGATATATCGTCCAAGCGTATTGAGGAGAGAACTTGATTATCACTTTTTGGACTCTTTTAGTCGGTTTCAGTTCAACCACCAACCGACTAGATGCTCATCTAGTCGGTTAGTAGAAGAACTTAGACCGACTAACTTAAGCTTTTTGAGTTTCCTCTCCATTTTAACTCTTTAGTCGGTTCATGTTCAGTGACCGACCGACTAGATTGAGATCTAGTCGGTCAGTAAATGAACGCAGACCGACTAAATCTTGTCAGTAAATCTTGGATTCAGCCACTGTTTGCAACTAGTCGGTTCAAGCTCATTGACCGACCGACTAGATCGTGATCTAGTCGGTCAGTGCTTGAACTGTGACCGACTAGTTGTGCCAGGGACTGTTTGGTCATTTGTGATCTCGACCGACTTAAACTCAGTTTAGTCGGTTTGTTTTCATTTTAATCGATCAAAACCCCTTCTCCCTCAGCTCAAAACCCCGATCTCTCTCGTGCCCCTTCGACTTCTGATCGATCTCCGGCCGTTTTCCGGCCATCTCCATCGATCTCCACCATTGGCCACTCCTTCTAGGTGATTTCCTCTCCTATCTAAGGTTAGTTTTCCATTCCTAGGGCTAGGGTTAGTTCGGTTTCTAGGGTATCTAGGGCTTCTAGGGTTTCATTCTCATTTCGGCTAGGGTTCTTTTGTTCGATCTCTTGTGTCGTGTTGTGCCGAGATTATGGCCCGAACACGAATCCCGATCACTCCCTCTAGCCCCTCGCCGATGACCGTAGATCAAAACCCTTCGGATCCCGAGCATCCAACCCCTCCGAAACGTCGAGCCAAGACCACCCAACCTTCATCGTCTTCGCCTCCTCTCAAGAAGAAGAGGATGACGACCGCCAAGCCTAGAGGTCAACCCAAGCCCAAGCCTAAGCCCAAGACCAAAGATCTTGCCTCTCGTTCTTCGTTCCATACTCCTACCGATTCTGATACGGAGTATAACCCCGAGACAGAGACTCATAGGGAACCCACTCCTCATATCCATCCCGAGTCTAGCACCCACCCTCGTACGTCTACCCGTAAGCCTAAGGGAAAGGCTCCGATGCCGGTGGGCGGTGTCGATATTTCGTTGTGTCACGACGACCCTATGTGTCTCACGGCGTACAACCGTATCGAACATTGCCCGCTGCTTCTGGAGCATTTCGTCCAGTTTAGCGACTTCCTAGGGTTAGCTGATCTTCTCTCGTCGTCGGGTCTCCTCGATTACCTTCGATATGACCCGAAGGCGAATCCTCACCCCTACCCTAGATTAGTAAAGCTTTTCTATGCGAATAGGATCCGGGGTCAGTACGATGAGACCCACTCTGTTGAGACGACCGTTTTGGGGACTCATATAGTCCTCACAGTGGAAATCATAGGAGAGATTTTGGGTATCTCTTCGTCTGGCCTCCTCCCCTCTGATATCTCTGTTGACGATATTTCTTCCTTAGATCAGACCGTCCTCTCTGAGATTTTCCATCAGATCCCTCCTGCCATGATTGGCGTGCCATCTAAATCTTTCAAGCCAAATGCATGGGTCCTAAACTTGATTCTGAAGTCGTGCTTGCTTCCCAAGTACGGGTCCTCATCTTTACCGTCCCAGCCCTATCTGAAGCTCATCTATGCTATCTTTATGGGGAGCTCGATTAATTGGGCTCGCATTATACTCGATAAGATTGATTCTTTCGAGTGTATTCGCAAGTCCTCTAAATCGGCTCATATCCCATTTCCTTGCTTGTTGACCCTCGTGTTTCGTCACTTCCGTGTCACGTTGCCTCGTGACGATGAGCGTCCCCTTGGTCCTCCCCTGAACGCGACGGCCGTCAAGAAATCTCTTACGGTGCTTCGTCATGTTCAGAGGACGACACCTTCAGCGTCTGCCCCTGCCTCTGCCCGTGCCTCTGCTGCTCCCTCTGCCACCCTGGATGATGTCGTACGGTTACTTCGTCGTCACGAGTCTCGCTTGGCTCGTACCGAGGAGGTAGTTTGCCGTATGGCTCGTCTGATGGGTGTTGAGCTTCCTCCTTCTGTGTCTGAGGATGAGGAGTTGGATGAGTTGGCTGAGGAGGATGTTGAGGAGCTTTGTCGTGCTACGACTCGTGCCCCCGAGGGCCCTTCTGGTACTGCTGCTGGTGCTTCCTCTTCCGGTGCTGCTGTTGCTGCTTCGTCTGCTGGTGCCCCCGAGAGCACACCTGTTGCCGCCACTCCTGTGGTGGATACTCCGACTGGTGCTCCCGAGGCCACTACGGTTGCTGCTCCAGAGGTTGCCACTTCTGCCGTCGCTCATGCTGATCTTTCGGACGTTCCTACTGATCCAGTCACCACCTCTGCTCCTGCTGAGCCTGCAGTTGCTTCTGATCCTCCCGCTGCCTCTTGAGTTTTTTCGAGGCCTCTCCCGATACTCATTGGATGATCTATCTAGTTGTGAGAGATGTTGGGTAGGATAGTGTGGGTGGCTATGTATTTTGGGTCATTTTGATGTCATTTTGATATTTTTGATGATGTGTTTGGATGTCTTTTGATGATGATGTATTTTTGTTGACACTCCGATATCTGTGATATGATGATGTATTTTTGTGCACCGATCAGTCGATCGATGTTTTGTATGTCGGTGATGTACTCTGCTTATACTTTATATATATATATATATACATCGCAGTTGACATCTCATTCTATTGTGCAATTTATAATTCTTTATGTCTCTGATGTCTGATTTCGTCGCTCGACGACAATAACTTGGTTTAATAGAAATTTCTTCTATGGCAACATAGAATTGTTTTCCATGCACTAAATTAACCAAGAATGTTGATATTGGAGAGTATATTCCATAACTCAATCCGTAATATTGATTTGAGTTTTGATGATTTCGTTTTACGATTTTCGATTTTGGTTTCATTGACACGCCTTGATTTTATTCATATTTCTTTGGTGTCACTTGAACCTTCGTCGTATTCTACGACTCCCGTGCTTTTTAATTTGAGGCCATTGTTGTTGTCGTTGTTATCCTCCCGCTCTTTTTGCTTATGCCAAAGGGGGAGAGATATAATAATAACGATGTGCCGAATGAAAATTTAGAGCATTTCTCCAAGAATCTAACTTGATGTATTAGATTCAGGGGGAGTTAAGATATATAAATAGATTTTCAAATCCGATATTTCAATAACCTACGTTTGGTATTTCAATAATTCAATAATCGATTATCATTTAATATACTTCACTAGTCTGCTTGATGCGTATTATTTTTGTTTATATTGGAATTAACGTGTCATCAATGCAGGGGGAGTAAGTAAATTTCATTTGAATTATTATTTATGATTATTATTTATGTTGGTTTGTCATCACCAAAAAGGGGGAGAATGTTGGATATTGGACTCCCCGGATTTGGTTTTGGATGATGAACAAACATAAATATAATATGAACTAACACTTTGTGAGCGCAGTTATGGAGATCGTCGCCAAATTCACATGAAAATCAATTACGACGTCTCGAGACTTCTCAAAGCACGTGATCGTATGCCTAAAGCTTCGTTGAGGCTTATGGACCTATTTAGAAGTCATGAAGATTCGATTGAAGCTATTGAAGACAGTATCGTCAAGTTTAATTTATAGTCTTTAAGCTTCTTTCGTAGAATGTTAAGCCTTGAGTAGGTCTTACGTTTTAATTCTTCATAACGCTCATATCTTATCTCTAGGATCTTAGTAGAAGTCCATACAATCCTTCCCGAAGCATCGCGCTTCGATTTGCGACTTCTTGTGCATGTTAGTTGGTTCAAGAAGAAGAACTGACCGACTAGATGGTGATCTAGTCGGTCAGCCAAGCTTCTTGGACCGACTAGTTTCAGTCAGTTAATTCTTAGCTCTTTACTGTTTACAGTAAGTCGGTCTAAGTTGACTCACCGACCGACTAGTTTGTGAACTAGTCGGTCAGTGATGCTTCTGTGACCGACTAGTTGAGCTTTCCCTGAACATGCACATTTGAACCTAAGCTACTGTTTATCATTAGTCGGTCTGTGTTCATTGATCGACCGACTAGTTGATGAACTAGTCGGTCAACTTTCCTTCTTAGACCGACTAGTTTAGTTTACTGTACATGCCAAATTTTTCACCATACTTACTGTTTATTGTTAGTCGGTCTATGTTCATTTGGTGACCGACTAGTTGGTGAATTAGTCAGTCAACATTTGTTCTTGGACCGACTAAGTCTAATTCTTCTCAGACTTCAGTTTTATCTGTTAGTCGGTCCACGTTGAGTAACCGACCGACTAGTTGTGAAACTAGTCGGTCAGCTACTCTTCTTAGACCGACTAGTTCCTTAGTCTGTACTTTGATCTTTTCTCAGTTTACTCATTAGTCGGTTTACGTTAATTGACCGACCGACTAGTTGATGAACTAGTCGGTCGGTGGTTGTTCTTTGACCGACTAGTTGGGTTCAGAAAAGAGCCGTTGGAGCATTTAATGACTCGAATTTCTTTCTCTCTCTCCTCTATCCTATATATACTTGATGGGCTGCATTCATTGCTGCCAAGGCTGATATTATTGCAAGTTTAGAGATCAAGAGAATTCATTCCAAGCTCATTCCAAGCTCATTCATTCCATTCAATAATCTCTCCTCACTCTTACTTCCAAAGAGAGATTCATTGAGTGTGAAGCCTTCCAAGCCAAGTGCTTGATTCTAGGTCACCAACATCCCCAAAGCTCTCCATCGCTGATCTACATCTTGGAGCTAGGGTTTGGTGCCACTTCTTCCTCAAAATCATCCTTGCCCTAATTCGTAAGCAATACTCAAGGCATAGGTATTTTGTTCGGTAAGAATTTTTTCTTATTTCATTTCATATTTGATTTGTAAGTTTCACTCTCGGTTGTGAGAGTGTGGTTGTGATCCCGGGTTGTGGGAGTCACATATTACATTTTGTATGATTTGACTTGTGGAGGATTTTCACAAGTATTTCATAGTGGAAATCTTGAGTTAGGGTTTCTAACTCAAGTATCCGAAGGGGATCCGGGTGGTTGGGACGTAGGATCACCGGGAACAAGTCGGAGAGACTTGGGTGGATCCGAACCCAGTAACATCTCTTGTCAGCATTGTTAATTTTGTGTTGTCATTCAATTTAAGCTTCCGCAAATTGATTTGGTGTTGTTTGCATTATAATTAGGAATTATACTCCTTGTTATTTTTAAAGTACTATTCACCCCCCTAGTACTTGTGCAGTAGCTTGTAGGGCATTACATAAGATTAGGAGTTTCTTGGGGTTGGCCGGATTCTATCGGAAGTTTATCAAGGGCTTCTCCAAGATCGCTTCACCTCTGACTCATCTAACTAAGAAGGACGTTCATTATGTGTGGTCAGAGGAGTGTCAGTGCGCATTTGAGGAATTGAAGCGTCTATTAACCACTGCTCCAATGTTAACAATTCCTGACCGATCAGGCGGTTTTGAAATTTACTGTGATGCTTCAGGAAAGGGGCTAGGCTGTGTCCTTCATCAACATGGGCGAGTAGTAGCTTATGCTTCCAGATTGGTGAAGGTGCATGAGCAGAATTATCCTACCCATGACCTAGAGCTGGCTGCTGTCATATATGCCGTAAAGTTGTGGAGACATTTCTTACTGGGAGAACATGTAAAGATCTACACTGGCCATAAAAGTTTGAAATATGTCTTCACTCAAAAGGAGTTAAACATGAGACAACGACGTTGGCTAGAATTAATGGCTGAGTATGACATTGATTTGCAGTACCATCCAGGGAAGGTGAATGTGATGCCTGATGCTATTAGTCGACTACCGGCTGTGATGAGGTTGACTATGTAGCCTCAGCTTTGAGGAGATCTAAGACAGATGGACGTTAAAGTAATCCTTCCAGGTGAAAGGGTAGATCTGATGGGTTTGCAGGTTCAATCTGACCTAATGGATAGAATTAAACTGACCAGCTGAGCGATGTGAAATTGAAGCGGATTCGAGGACAAGTCAAGGCAGGGCTTCGGAAGGACTTTTGTATTCATGAGAATGGTTCCTTAAGGTTTGGGAATAGGGTGTGTGTGCGAGCAGGAAATATTCGAGAAGAGCTGCTGAAGGAGGCACACAATTCTCCTTATTCTATTCACCCTAGAGGAACCAAAATGTACAAGGATTTGCGACGATACTACTGGTGGCATGGGATGAAACGAAGTGTGGCGAAGAGCATGGCTTCATGTCTGGTTTGCTAGCAGGTGAAAGCAGAACACCAGAGACCCACAGGCTTATTGCAACCCCTTCCGATATCGGAATGGAAGTGGGAATATGTGACCATGGATTTTGTGACCGGTCTACCGCATACTCCAAAGGGGAATGATGCTATATGGGTGATTATCGACCGATTGACTAAGTCAGCGTACTTTATTCCGTTTCGACTTGGTCAGTCTACAGAAGTCTTAGTTCGGAAGTATATGGAAGAGATTGTAAGGTTGCATGGAGTTCCTGTTAGCATTGTGTCAGATCGTGATACTAGATTTACATCTCACTTCTGGAGGAGCTTACAGGCCAGTTTGGGGACTCATTTGAAGTTTAGTACTGCATATCACCCACAGACAGATGGACAGTCAGAACGCACCATTCAAATATTGGAGGACATGCTTAGAGCTTACATGTTGGATTTCAAGGGGTCCTGGGAGGACCATCTCCATCTAGTGGAATTTGCTTATAATAACAATTATCAGGCAAGCATTGGTATGGCTCCCCATGCGGCTTTGTATGGTAGAAATTACCGATCGCCCTTGAGCTGAGATGATGTAGGAGATGGTGAAAATTTGGGTCCAGTTTTAGTGACTGCTACAGTTGATGTAGTGCGGATGGTCAGAGAGAATCTTCGTGTAGCCCAAGACCGTTATAAGGACTGGGCAGACACAAAGCCGCGTCCACTTGAATTTCAGCCTGGTGATTATGTATTCTTGAAGATATCACCAATCCATGGGACGATCCAGTTTGGTAAGCATGGGAAGTTGAGTCCCAGGTACATAGGCCCGTTTGAAGTTGCAGCCCGGATAGGTGAAGTGGCTTATCGGCTAGTGCTACCGCCACATCTTGAAGGCGTACATAATGTGTTTCATGTATCACAATTAAGAGGATATATTGGAGATCCTAGTCATGTTGTGGACTACTCAGAGACTGAATTACGTCCAGACCTGACGTATGACCAGCAACCAATGGCAATTCTTGATCAACGACAGAAGATGTTGAGGAAGAAAGCCATTAATTTAGTCAGGGTCATATGGCAACAAGAATCTCCTGGAGAATCAACTTGGGATCGAGAGGATGAAATGAGGGAGAAGTATCATCATCTGTTTGTTTAAAGATCCTTGTATGTTTGTCATGTAGATATAAGACCCTCTTCCTTGTGTTAAATTCCAAGGACGGAATTTCTTTAAGGAGGGTAGGGTGTAATGCTTCTAAGTGATAATACCAGTATTCCTCCTTCAGTATGGGGAAGATTCACCCACTAACCACTAATTTGGACCAAGTTTATTTACGTGTCCAACTAGTTTGCAATTACACCCAAAGCGGGGTATTTATTAATATGGACATGAATGAAAATGGCATACTCGTAAATAATGAAAATGAAGAGCTAACCTAAATGGTGATGGCACTCTTGTAATTAAACCACTAAGTTTGAGGGTTTTTGATTAAGGATTAAAAGCAATGGCAACTTTGTAATAATTGAAACTAGTGAAAATATCTTCTCTCCTCTTTCTACATTCTTCTTTCTTCTTCCAAATGTTCTTTTATTTTATTTTTTTGGTTCAAAAAAAACAAAAACACCCACACATGGCAGGCCTTTTGGCCGAAACCTGGGCAAACAAAAAAAGAAGAAAAGAAAGGAGAAAAACAAAGCAAAAAAGGGGAAAAAGAGAAAGAAAGAGAGAAAGAGAAAGAGATTGGAAGGAGAAGAGTGAAGGCTTGCTCCCACCCATCAAGGCTTGCTACTAACCTTTCACAAGCACTAGGGAGGTAGGTTTCTCTCCACACTCCCAACTTGTTGCCAAGTGTAGAAAGCTATGATTTTATTCATCCATCTTTGTAGAAATCTATGATTTTATTCATTCATCTTTGTAAAAATTGTTATTTGGTTCAAATGGAGACTGGGTCAAGTCTAGTTTAGGTTGATTTCATGTTTGATGTTAGGGGATTAATTGCCCTATGGTTCTTGAGAAAGATTATCTTTTTGTGTTTATAACATGCTTTTCTTGTAATATAGTTAGGTTGTAATTGGAAAAAGTAGATAAATACAGAGGAAACTCTGCCGAAAAATTTTAGAGCATTTCTATAGCATTCTAAGCAATAGAAACTTAAGTTAGGAGGACTACATAAAATTCTACTTGCTACCTCTCACAAAATCCCATGTTTAATGACAACCCACTTGTAAAATTAATATAATTGAAAACTTCATAAGAGGGTTTTAGCCAAATTTCTAGTTAGGAGCTCTAAATGATTTTAGGGAGTGTATGAACCCTAATTGCCATTATCTACAAGGTCCTACAAGGTACTTGATTTCCATAACAAGTTCGCTTCATATCCGTAGGAAGGTGTACTTTCCATGAACTTAGTAAAGAAGTTTTGAACATGCAAATTTAAATAAGAATTTTAGTTCCCTATCACTATTAATAAGTTAAGCCTATTAGGAATTAAGACAAGCCTTATTAAGACCCCTTTTAACAAACTTAACTTCCGTGACAAAAGCAAGATTTTTGTAAGAGGATTTTTATCGATTCTAGCAAATAAGTAAAAAGTTAGGCTTAGGCACTTACCATTACCATTAAAGAACCCCCCCTTAGGAAATTCTTCAACCTATGCGTAAGACATTTCATTGATGTTTGAATCTTATATTAGCCCTCTTCCAACTTTCTAAGCTTGAACACAACTAATGCATTACTTCCCATCTACCTTAGTTGCTTTTCTATTTCCTTCCAAATGAGATTAACCACACTTGGAATTGTTTACTATGGCATGTTCTACTTAGTAGTACTCGCGTGGTTGAGTTCATGGAGTTGCTTGTTACGAAAATGATTATAATGCTTGTTCATGGAGTTGCTTGTTCATGGAGTTACTTAGTAGTATTCATTTTATCCTGCTTCATGCTCTTATGTTTTAATTTCGCAAAGGACGAATGGTGAATTTACTTATTCCTTGAAGGCGATAATGAAAATGATTATAATGCTATAGTGATGTTCCCCTATATATGAGAATGTTGGCTTGCTTGTTACCTTACACCGTTATGTTGCAGATAACCCTGATGCAAGGCTAATTGGTAAATGATGAAATGAAAGCCCGGGGTGTCTCTTCCACTCTAAGGTGGGTGAGCATCTCAGGGAATGGGGTGGGGGAACCAAAGCATTATGTGGACATAGTGTGGACTGGACTCTCGAGGTTGTTTTCTTTGGCCCTCCTACCGCGGGGAGTGGTCGTGCCCCTTTGGGGTGTGTGTGGTTCTGTTGACCTTCGAGGTCGTGGCCCTTTGGGTCGTGGAGAGTGGTTGAGTTACGAAGGCTCCTGACGAGCTAGCACGCCAGAGAGTCGAAGATTCTTTCCACCCGCCTTATGGGTGAGGTCCAGCTCCCTTGTGTCCCACTTGGTGTTTAGGTTCCAAACAACGAACATTAATTTAACAAACTTAGTACTAGTGACCCATATGATGTGTTGTGATTATGGCTTGTGTGGTTGAGTTTCCTACTAGACACGCTATGACGTGCCCCTTTCTCCACTTCCCAGGTACAGATTTCGGGACGACAGTACCCCTACCGGACTACCGACGCCTTGAGGGCGATTCCTCCAGGCCAGGAGCTCAGAGTAGTTAGATAGGGCACGGGTGTAGTGGGTTGGGGGTAGTTTCTTTTGTGAGCAGTTACTTTTGTTTTCCCCCTTCAGCTTTTGTACCCCGTGTCACTGGTGGTGGTATATGTACAGTATATGATGTTGTGGTGTGTTGATAGTAGATGATCTGTGTTGCACATTCGTACGCTCCCGCTTGTTGTTTGCCGCCGGCTCGCTGTACCTTTGTGTTGTGCTGGAGCTTTACAGTTCGTGCTTACTTTTGCATCTGTTTTAATTGCCTGTGTTGTTCTAGAAGTTGCAATGGCCTACTAAATTTTTCTTTGTAGCGCCATTACGCTAGGTACTCCCGTACCGCGGCCGTCAACCCTGCCGCATTTTGGGCACCGGGGCGTGACAGTTCTTCACTTCAAAGTTCTTTTGTGTTCTTCTGTGCCTTGATAGTCCGAGAATTAAAGAGAATGCTGACTTAGCCATTCTAATAGAGTGAGAGTGACTTAAGTGTCGCATGGGATTGGAGAAGTCAAGTAGTGAAAAAATCCACCGTGACAGTTGGTATCAGAGCTTGCGGTTTGGGAAAAAGGATGTCGACCAGGGAGATTCCAATTCCAAGCGACTCTGAGATGGCAAAGGGCACCAGTAGACTGCCTCGCAGGGAGAAGTCCATGACCATCATGTCGGCATTCGATGTACAGTTGGGCAAGGTAGAGCTCAATGTGGCTGAGGTGAAGGATCAGCTTGAGGAATGCATCGAGGAGTTAAGGTCCAGGAGGGATGAGCTTCGGGAGGAGATGCAGACGGTCTTGAACTTTACCGTCGACATGCTTCAAAAAAGGGATGATCATTTAGAGCAGAGGAATGTTACCTTGAAGGCTAAAGTGGATGCTCTAATGAAAGAGTTGGAAGAACTCAAGGGCACGTTCAACCAACAAAAGATTGCATAGGCGAGTGGAGCGGTCGTCACTCATGCCTTCTTGCCAAAAGTGGATGTTCCAAAACTAACCTGTACATGGAATGCTTGAGAACTCGATAATTTTCTCTGGAATATTGAAAGATACTTCGACACTAGCGAAATCAAGGATGATGGTTCCAAGCTCATCACGGCCCCTCTCTACCTCTAAGATGTTGCTAAGCTATGGTGGCATAGACTGTGCACTGATGTGAAGAAGGAAACATTCACCATCAACATATGGGAGGAGTTCAATATGGAGATCAAGAAGCAATTTTATCCTGAAAATACTGACAATGAAGCACAAGGTAAACTTCGATGCCTTACTTAAAAAGGTTCTATTCGAGATTATATTAATGAATTTTCAGAGCTGCTTCTTGAGATTCCTAACATTAGCGAGAAGGACTCACTCTTTGCTTTCATGGATGGCCTCGTGGGGTAGGCCAAGATGGAGATACTGAGGCAGTGAGTCCAGACCTTTGCCTAAGTTATGGCAGTTGCAGAGTTCTTGATCGAGCTCAAGAAGGTGCACTCTGTTAAGCCAATGGACAAGTATGCAATGCTTGGTAAAGGATAGGTAGAGAAAGAAAAACCGTCCATAAACTTCCACCTAAGTCAAACCAATGGAATGACAAGTATATAGAGGGAGCAAAGTGTTGGATCTCCTGGCACAACACATACACTAGAGGGGGGGTGAATAGTGTATATCATGACGATATTGCAAAATTAAAAGTAAATAAAAAATTGCAATTAGAGTGCGGAAGTAAATGAACAAATCTAGAGAATAACAAACGTAAACACAGAGATTTATCCTTGTTCGGATCCTTATGATCCTACGTCCAGTCCTCTACCCAAGTAATCAATATACAAAGATGCCAACACTCCCCGTGTTGCAAACTTATACAATCTCTTCAACAAGAGATTCACCAAATAAAGTAAAGAAAAAGTATGAAACAATATCACATATAAACGTGATAATGTAGGAATTATGACGCAAAGTTGGTGATGGATTCTCCAAGATTCTAGATGAGAATTGAATGTAGAACACACTTGGAAAATGGACTTCCAATTGAGGAAGAATTTCTGCAGAGGTTCCCCAAAGAAATCTGAAAATCACTCATTTTCTAGATAGAAAGTAAACTTGAGAAAAGCACGCGTGTGTGTGTGTGTGTGTGTGAATTTTCATTTTTTAGACAGGGGACTGGGGTCTATTTATAGCTCTAAAAGGTAGTTTTTGAAAGTTGGACAACTGCCTAATTTTTCAAAAAATTCTTAGAAAATTTTGTTCAATTAGTCGACTAATGTTATGTACTGGTCGACTAATATAGCTGTTGACTAGGATTTTGACTGTTGAGGTGTCCTTTCAGAAAGTAACTTTCGAAAACCGAAAATAACTTTTGTAAATGGATATAAACTGTTAGAAACTAGTCGTTTGTGCAGTTCTAACTTCCAGCAATAAAATATATTATTTAAATGATAAATCATTTAAAATGCCTGAATCTTTTAAAATAACTGGTAGACTAACAAAGTCTGTTAGTCGACTAAAAATTTGAAATTTGAAAACTTTAAAGGAAAAAACTCTTAGAAACTCTAAAATAGGTCTGACAAAGTTTTAGGATTAAAATATTTTAATATTTAAATTAGTCAACTAGCACTATGGATTGGTCGATTAATTGGATTTTTGATTTGATTTTTTGAAGACGGATCCTAAATGACTAAGAGATCATCATCAAGGCTTTTATATGTTTGTACATATAAAATAATATGTTTGTATCATCAAAACCATATGAGGAGTTGTGAGTTTCCAACATTCTCCCCCTTTTTGATGATTTTACAAAACATTGAATATAATATTATAAAAAGATGTTATTGCTCCCCCTAAATATATGGTTTATCTGAAATATAAAAGTGATAATGTTTATAGCCATATATGTTGTTATATGAACATGTGTAATGAATATACATGAAAAGAATATGATTGTGAGATGTATTGAATATACATCAAAAGTGAAGTTATGTGTTGAATATGAACTTTTTGCATGCATGTATATATCAAAATTCGTTTCGGTTTGTCTCTCCTCCTATGTAGTAGGCCAAAAATAGTCATATTAATCATATTAATTCTCCCCCTTGAAAATTATCAAAAATGTGGTAAATTTGACCAATTTAGTATATTAGTCGACTAATAGCATGTGTTTGTCGACTAACTGCAGAAAAATGTAGAAAGCAAAAGAACAGAGGGGAAAACCGTTGCAAGCAAACTGAAATGCATTAAAATAGTATAAAAAACATGACATAGGAGGACATGTACAAATGGAAGCATAAAGAGTACAACAGCAAGCTAAAAAACAAGATTAACATAGAGCAAATAGACAGACAACCAAACATACAAACAGACCATTAGTCGACCAGCTGATCTGCCTGGGCGACCAGAAACTGAAATGTTCTGATCTTAATACGATGGAGGAGGCCTATGAGCGCGGTGTGGTGTGGAGGGAGAGTAAGGAGCCCATTGTTCTAAGAGACTCAGAATTTGGGCTTGACTCCCTTGCACATTGTCAAAGCCTGAGTTCATGTCGTTAGTAAGCCACTCAAGTCGGGTCTCAAAACCACTAAGATGCTTCGGTAAATCCAGAGTTAACATCATCGCGGAGGTGATCAATTTGATCTTGTAGCGTTGGATGGGAAGGAGGTGGACAAGCATAATGGTTGACGGTGACTTTGCGACGACGGGAAGGACGTTCAACTTAAGGTTGTTGTTCGTGTTCTTCTTCTTCTTCTTCTTCTTCTTCTTCAACTTGAGGAGAATGAGTGATTAGTTCCATGCGATTGACCACCGAATGGTCAAATTCATAAGGGTTAAAAAGTGAAATTTCACCATCAAGAAAGACACCAAAGTGTTGAAGAATGCTGGTGATGGTACATGGAAGAAAAATGTGAGTATAAATGGGCTTGATTAAGACATGCATGATGATGTTTGCCCAATCTACTTTGATTCCTCCCATTATAGCGTAGAGAGCGTGGCTATGAGTCTCATTGACATAGTTGAGAGAACCACTCTTTGGAAGCAAATTGTAGGTGATGATCTTGAGGAGAAGTCGAAGGATGGGTTTCAAATCAATAATGGACATGCCAATATGAAAATTGGAACTTAAGAGATTAATGATTTCGGGATCATCCATGGTGGTCTCACCAAGATGTTGTGTAGGGAAGCGAGGTATGTTAAGACTTTGAGCGAGATTGTCATAAGTGAGATGGATGTTGATACCTTTAACCTTGGTATCAAGGAAAGCGGGACCACCTTTCCCTACCGCAACCATGTTGGAATACAATTCCTTGACGAGAGTGGGATAGTTGAAGTTGTGTCACACCAAAGATGGAAGAGAGAGACGGTTTGGAGAAGGTTATGGAGGTTGTAGTTGATGATGACCGGATCAGTAAATTTAATGGCGTGTTCCGGGAAGAAACATGCTCTTTCGATGGTTGCGACCGAATTTGGACGACGAGGAAGCGAGGATTTGAAGAGGAAGCCATTAAAGAAGGATGAAGAGATCCAATAGAGAATTTGCGAGATCTTTCACTAAAAATGAGGATTTTCGGCTATATTGTGCCTTGGGTTTTCTCATGGTGAAAGAGGAAGAGCCATGGAGTTTAAGTAGAAGATTTGAGTGAGAAATTCAAATTTTGAACCCAAAAATCGAATTAAAAACTTCCTAATAACTTCTAGGAATGGTTTTAGAACTTCTGCAACGATTTTGGGAAGAAAAATTACACAAAACAACAGTCAGATTTCAGCTGTTCTTCTGAAACTTACAGCGATTAGTCGACTAGGCATCGATATTAGTCGACTAGTCGAGTGCTGATTCCGAGAGGTTTGGGAAGAAAAGAAAAGAATTCAAAATTTAAAAATAAAATAAATTTCGGTCAAAGAGAGTACTGATGGGTTGTTGCCTTGGGAAGGCTTATGTATAAGGGATGTTGACCATATGTAAGTACTTTTTGTACTTAGGATGTAAGAGAAGATGGAACCTTTTATTATGTACTTGGTACTTGGTCCTTGAGAAGGAGAGGTAAAGTTCAAAATTTTAAAAACAATGTGTCTCTTGCTATGGTTGACCGATCAGTATAGAAAAGATAATTCTTATTATAGAATATTTTTAATCATTCATATAGTATCTGTTTATAAATATTCTGATGGATTGGTGAGAGTATGCTAGTCGACTAATAAAATTAAAAAATAATTCTCTAAAAGTCCAGAAAAATTCTATAATAATAATTATATACCATGTAATAATAAGATATAGTTAAAATGCCGATTCACTAACTATGCCAAGTTCTCTTCTAAGGTTTAGAAAAGTCTCTTCTTTAAGAGGCTTAGTAAGTATATCGGTGATCTGATTCTTAGTATCTATATATTTTAAAATAATGTCAACTTTTTAGACATGATCATCGAAGAAGTGAGGACATATATCTATGTGTTTAATGCATGCATGATAACCGGATTTTTGGATAAGTTTATAGCACTAGTGATTGGGCATGTGATACATTTAATGCTATAATCTAGTATTGTTTGTTTCATCCATAAACTTTGTGCACATGCTAAACAGCGGCAATTTATTCCGCTTCAGTAGTTGATATAGAAACAGAATTTTGTTTCTTACTAAACCATGATACTAACACATAACCTAAAAAGTGACAAGTACCACTAGTACTTTTACGATCAGATTTGCAACCATCAAAATCTGCGTCACTATATGAAACTAAATCTAATGAATTTGACTTTGGATAAAATAAACCAAAATCAGATGTATGTTTGATATACCTAATTATTCTTTTGACAGCAGTCAAATAAGATACTTTTGGATCAGATTGATATCTAGCACATATTCAAACAGAAAACATAATATCTAGTCTACTAGCGATAAGATAAAGTAATAATCCAATCATACATATATATAATGTTTGATGAACACTCCTACCATTTGGATCATTGTCAATATTTGATGAAGTACCCATTGGAGTACATTTCTCTGCAGAATTCTCTAATCCAAATCATTTGATGAGTTCCTTTGTATATTTACTCTGGTGTATAAATATACATTCCTTCATTTGTTTGATTCGAAGTCCAAGGAAATAGGTCAATTCACTCATGTGCCTCATCTCAAATTTATTCTGCATTTCCTTAGAAAATTCTTGACAAAGAAAATCATTAGTAGAACCAAAAATTATATCTTCTACATATATTTGTATAATGATAACATCAGAATCTATATGTTTAGTAAATAAGATAGAATATATCTTTCCAATAGAATAACCAGATTGTAACAGAAAGTTCTTCAATCTTTCATACCAAGCACGTGGTGCTTGTTTTAATCCATATAAAGCTTTCTTCAACTTGAAAGCATGATTACCCAAACTTTCGTTTTGAAATCCAGGTGGTTGTTCTACATAGACTTCTTCCTTAATTATACCATTTAGAAATGTGATTTTAACATCTATTTGATATAACTTAACATCTTTATAACATGTATATGCTAAAAGCATTCTAATAGATTCTAATCTTGCTACAGGCGCATAGGTTTCATCATAATCTATGCATTCTTCCTGGTTATAACCTTCTGCAACTAATCTAGTCTTATTTCTAACTACTTGTTCAGATTCATCCAATTTGCTCTTAAATACCCACTTTGTTCCAATAACAAGATGATCTGAATGTCTAGGTACTAATTCCCACGCATCATTCCTTTTGAATTGATTAAGTTCCTCCTGTATTGTTATAATCCATGAGCTATCTTTACATGCTTCATTAACATTCTTTGGTTCGATGGATAATATAAATGCACAATAAGTCATTTGTTCTATTGTGATCTAGTTCTTAATCTATCAGAAATATCTCCAATAACTAGATCATGTGGATGATTAGGAATTTCAACAAATGCTTTAGGAAGACTTGTATTATCAGGAATTGGTTCAGGAATGGAATTAGTAGTATCATTATCGTCATTCAACTTAGTGTTTTCTAATGAACTAGTAATAGGTATTGAATCTTCTTCATCAATAAATGTGATTGTTGTATAATTTTCATCAAAATTTACATGAAGAAATTCCTCAAGACATAATGTTCTTTTATTATAAATCTTATATGCTTTACTACATGTAGAATATCTTACAAAAATGCCTTCATCAGATTTAGGATCAAACTTATCTAATGAATCCTTAGTATTAAGAATAAAACATTTAGAACCAAAAACTTTAAAATAAGATACACGTGGTATGCGATCATAAAACAATTCAAACAAGTTTTATTGAGTTGTGGTCTTACCAAAATTCTATTCAAAACATAACATGCAGTAGCACGGCTTCTGCCCAAAACTATTTTGAAAGATTACTATCGCATAACATGGTTGTAGCTCATTCTTGTAACGTTCTATTTTTCCTTTCAACTACACCGTTTTATGGTGCGGCTCTAGGAAAAGAGAAGTTATGTGTTATACCATGTTTATTACAAAATTTTGTAATAATTCATTTTCAAACTCTTCTCCATGATCACTACGAATAGTAACAATGGATGAAGATTTTAACTTTTGAATTCTTTTACAAAATATTTTAAATTCTTCAAATGCATCACTTTTATGTTTTAAAAATAATACCCAAGTATATCTTGAAAAATCATCAACAATCACAAATGCATATTTATTGCCATTTAAAGAAGCTATTCTAGAAGGACCAAATAAATCTAAATGTAAAAGTTCAAGAGGTCTTTTAGTAGAAATAGCATCTTTCAATTTAAAAGAAGATTTATGCATTTTTCCTTGTTCACATGCATCACAAAATTGTGTGTGAGTAAAAGATATATTATGTATTCCAGAAACTAACTTATGTTTTGAAATACGTGCTAAATGCTTAAAGTTAGTATGTCCAAAATGTTTATGCCGTAATAAAGTATTATCTGTGGAAGCTAGTAAACAATGATCAGTTGAAGTTATTCTCATGCATTTTATATATATATATATATATATATATATATATATATATATATATATTCTTATGATTACCTTGAAATAATATATTAGTCATACTAAAATCGTATATAATGCATGCATTCTTTTCGAATACAATTTTAAATTCTTTATCGCATAATTGAGAAAGGGATAAAACATTATGTTTCATACCGTCAACGAGGAGAGCGTTTTCGATGATTGGCTTAGTTGGATCACCAACTGTTCTGATGCCAATCACTTTACCTTTGTTGTTACCATCAAAAGTAACAGTGCCACCATCTTTGAATTGTACGGTTGATAGAAGTTTGATGTTCCTGGTCATATGTTTATTACATCCACTATCTAGGATCTTCTTTCTTTTATGGGTACCTGAAAGATAAACAGTAAATATCGGTACCCTTTTTATATGGGTCCTTAGGATTAGTTCTTAGGAAACCAAACCCAAGTGGAATTTCGTTTCTTCAAATAATTAGAAGAAAGAATAACATTTTGCATAAAGTTAGAAACATATAAATCATTGTCATATAAATAAACATCTTTAGGAACCCAAATAGTATGCATAATGGTTTTATTAGAAGATGTAACAAAATTGGTTTTCTTTGAAGTATGAATAGCATCCTTTATCAAACTAAAAGAATAATCAATTTTCTTTGTTTTAATAAATACATTCTCTTTCTTTTTCAAGGTAATAGCATTACTAAAATTATTGGATTTAGGAATATGCTTATAACCCAAACATTGTCGATGATTAGCAGGATGTTGTATTCTAAGTAAATCATCAAGATTATTCTTTATATTATTAAACTTATTAATGTTAGAAGACATAACATCATATTTCAATTTTAAATAAGTGATATCTTTATCTAAAATAGAAATACGTGAAATCATATTAAGATTCTCAGATTTTAGAATCTTATTTTCATGAACTAACTTATCATTTTAAGAAGACAGATTCCTTCTCATTCTTAAGATTATTTAAAGAAGATGATGAAGACGTTAGTTCTTGATGTGAAAGAACTAATACTTTATGCTGAGAATTTAACTTCTTAAACCTCATATAGAAATCATTAAATGCTTCAAGTAGTTCTTCATTATCTAAACTACTTACCTCATTATCATTTTGTGCCATAAAGTACATGTGGGTATTTTTTTTTCATTAATGTCTTCGTTGGTTTCTTCTTCATCATTAGAAGATGAAGAATCCTATGTTGCTGCTAATGCTTTCTTCCTTTTCTCGAACTTCTTATCCTTTCTAAAATTGTTGGATGTTCTCTCTTTTGGCATTAGGAGTGGACAATCCTTTTTCATATGTCCATGCCTATTACATTGAAAACATAGAGAAGCATCAGTAAGTTTAGGTTTGAATCTTTTAAACTTACCTCTTTTTAGAAACTTCTTGAGGTTCCTAGTTATTAGTGCCATGTCGTCATTGTCCATGTCAGAATCATCGGTGTCTGGAGATGCGTTGAAGGTAAGAGTTTTCTTCTTTGAGTCTGCTTGTTCCTTACGATCTTGGAGTTGTACTTTGTAAGACATCAAGTTACCAACCAAGCTTTCAAATGTGAGAGTTGACAAGTCTTTGGCTTCTTCTATGGCTATGGTCTTCTTCTCCCATTCTGATGTTAAGGCACGAAGAATCTTCCATACTTGTTCCGTTTGAGTATATGTTTTACTGAGAGCTATTAAAGAGTTGAAAATGTCGGTGAATCGAGTGATCATCTCTCCAATTGGTTCATTCTCCTTCATTCTAAATAAGTCAAACTTGTGAACAAGAACATTGATTTTAGTTTCCTTAACTTTATTAGTTACTTTATGTGTTACCTGAAGTGTATGCCAGATGTCATATGCTGATTTGGCCTGGGATACACGATTGAACTCATTCTTGTCCATAGCGCAGAATAGTGCATTCATTGCTTTTGAGTTGTGTGTTACAGCGGATTTGTCAGTAGCAGTCCATTGGGCATATGGAGTTGTAGGCTTCTCGTATTGAGTTTTCAACATGTTCCAAAGTTCGTAGTCGATGCTTTGAAGATAGATCGTCATCCTTATCTTCCAATAATAATAGTTGGAACCATTGAATAGTGGTGGCCTTGTGGTAGAGTGCCCTTCTGGAAATTGTGATGAAGACGTTGAATTGTTCATCAAATAGGTATATGCCATCGTAACTATGAGGCTTTGATACCAAATGTTGGATCTCCTGGCACAACAAATACACTAGGGGGTGAATAGTGTATATCACGAAGATATTACAAATTTAAAAGTAAATAAAAATTGCAATTAGAGTGCGGAAGTAAATGAACATAATTCAGAGAATAACAAACGCAAACACAGAGATTTATCCTGGTTCGGATCCTTGTGGTCATATGTCATGTCCTCTACCCCATAGAGATTTGAATCAACTAAAACACTTGCTCCCCACAAGTAATCAACATACAAAGATGCCAACACTCCCCGTGTTCCAAACTTGTACAATCTCTTCAACAAGAGATTCACCAAATAAAGTAAAGAAAGAGTATGAAACAATATCACCTATAGCCTTGATAATGTAGGAATTATGACACATGGTTGGTGATGGATTCTCTAAGGTTCTGGATGAGAATTGAATGTAGAACACACTTGGAAAATGGACTTCTAATTGAGGAAGAATTTCTACAGAGGTTCCACAAAGAAATCTGAAAATCACTCACTTTCTAGAGAGAGAAAGTAAACTTAAGAAGAGAGTGTGTGTGAATTTTCGTGTATTTTAGACAGGGGTCTGGGAGTCTATTTATAGCTCAAAAGGTAGTTTTTGAATGTTGGAAAATTGCCTAATTTTTCAAAAAATTCTGGGAAATTTTTGTTTAATTAGACGCTGAATGTTATGTACTGGTCGACTAATAGGGCTCCTGACTAGGATTTTGACTGTTGAGGTGTCCTTTCAGAAAGTAACTTCCAAAACCCGAAAGTAACTTCTGTAAATGGATATAAAATGTCAAAAACTAGCTGTTTGTGGTAGTTCTAACTTCCAGCAATAAAATATATTATTTAAATCATAAATCATTTAAAATACCTGAATCTTTAAAATAACAGGTAGACTAACAAAGTCTGTTAGTCGACTTAAAATTTGAAATTTGAAAACTTTAAAGGAAAAAAAATCTTAGAGACTCTAAAATAGGTCTGATAAAGTTTTATGATTAAAATATTTTAATATTTAAATTAGTCGACTAGCACTAGGGATTGGTCGACTAATTGGATTTTTGACTTGATTTTTTGAAGACGGATCCTAAATGACTAAGAGAGATCATCATCAAGGCTTTTACATTCTAAGTATATGCAAGAGAAAAAAATAAAGATTTCATCTCTTTTTACAAGATACAAATATCATTGATGAGCTTTATCTTATAGTTGATGCTTCTTGCAACTTGTATACTTGTTGATTGTCTTAGTAGTTTGTGCTATAATATCTGCATAGATAAAGTTAGTACATATAAAATAATATGTTTGTATCATCAAAACCATATGAGGAGTTGTGAGTTTCCAACACAAAGGATGATCATTTAAAGAAACTCCAATGCTATTTTTGTGAAGGTCCACATAAAGCTCGGCAATGTTCAAAGTGTTGGAGATCCCAAGATGTCAAGTAAACAGTAGAGAGGGTGAATAGTGTTATGGAATAAAAGCACTAAATAAAATTTTTACCCCTATGTTTTCCTAAGTTTATATGAGTGTTACCTCACTTGAAAACTTAATCAACAAATCTCAATTAAATGCTAATAAAGAGATGCAGCGGAATAGTTATCACAATAGTAAATAAGAGAGATAGAGTCAAGAAACAATAAAGACAAGCACGAACACAAGAGCTTATCCTAGTTCACCAACATGTCGGCTATGTTCTGTCCCAAGTAGCATTTGGATTTCCACTTATCAAACTCCCAAAGAGTATATTACAATTGCTTCACTAACCGAGGACTTCCCAATGCCTCTCTCAACTAGAGGACTTCCCAAATGCCTCACATTTTGAGGACTTCTCAACAACCAAACCTCTTCAACAAGAGGATCTCAACAATTGAGGCATTTGCCAAGTACAACAAACAATTACAAAGCACTTATGACCACACCCTTTGTGTGGATTTCCACTTACACTTTTTACAGAGAAATTACAAGCATATATATCTACCTAATTGAAGCTTGATGTGTACATGTGGCTAAGATAATGTTTCCTTATCTCAAGAAAATAAAGATTAGAGCTCTAGGGATATCAAAGAAAAACAAGGCCAATGATTGCTTAAAAGCTTTGAAGAAATTCGCTACAGAGATGAGGTTTTGCTATAAAAAAAATTTGAAGCATAAGAGAGCTTAGAAAGATGGTCTTTCTCTTTAAAAATAGCTCTTAGATGATGAAAATTCTACTTAAAATATTATATCAAAACCTTAAATCAAACTCCCTTTATAGGCCTCAAATCTTTTCAAATAGATTGACCAAAAATACCTTTCAACGGCTAGAAATATCACAGTTGTAGGCTACTAGCAAGATACTATTCAATCAGTGTTTAACCACTAATCGACCTAGTAGGCAACTAGTCGGCTAGATGGGGAACAGTGGTCGACTAGTTTGGCACTGTCAGAATTCTCAAGAACAGTAGTTGATCCTAACAAGAACTAGTTGACTACAATGTAAATACTAGTCGAATATCTATAACATTGGTCGATTAGTTTTGTAACACTGAACTAGCCTACTTCAGGCATATCAACTAGTTGATTAGTGTGTCAGTGTGGTTGACTAATTTGTCTGATACAACTAGGATTTGACCTAGAATCTAGAAAACTGAGTTTTGAAAATATTTAAATCATTTTTAAATATTAAAAAAATTTCTTAAGTTTGTACAAGCTTCAATTTATAACTTCAACAATCTACGACAAGTACATAAAAATAATAAACCACTCACATGAATCTTGGAGTCTTGATGTATTCTTTGGCTCTTTTACTTGTATTTGAAGTATTGCACTTGCATGAGTCTTTGGATGAGCTTTTAGTCTTCATGTTGAGATCCAAATCCTTTGACCCTCCAATCTTCAAGTTTAGACTCCATATCTCTAATTCTTATGAGCTTGAGTAGATGGTTGACTCATTGACCATGTTGATTTCTTTAAAATTAATGAGTCTTGTGTACCTATACTCAAAAACCTATTAGTAACACTAATTGTTTGCTCATCATCTAAATATACCTAAAGGTGGCTCAATAACCAACATTCTCTTCCTTTTTTATGATGACAAACAATTTGATACATAAAATATAAAATCACAAAAATTAAATACTTACTTCACCTACATTGATTGATGCATAATAACTTTTAAAACTCCCCTACATTAATGCACGTTAGAAATAAACAGATTCAAAGCTTGCATTCATATATGTATTAATAGTTTACATAAGTGAGCTTACAACATAATGTGTCAACATGCCCTATTTTATGTCACTAAATATCTCTCCAACGTTGATATTATCAAAAAAAAGGATGATCAATAAACAACTAAAGTGACATAACGAAAGATTTCTCAAATAATGCATATCAAATTTGTCACATCAGAAGCAATGAATATAGCATGTCTCATGTCAATGTAGCGTGTCTCATAGCAAATGAAGCATATATTAGTGTTAAAAGACTCAAGATATCCAAGAAGCATCATAAATAATGTGAAACATACTCATTTTCTAGTATTCTTAAATAAGACAAATATATTGAAGCATAATTCTACCATCGCACATTTGAGTAGGCATATCTTATAAATCTCATGAAGATCTTTAAAGTATAGAGTTACTCAATATTATTGCAAGAAGGGATGAGTCAAGTGCCAAAACATAAAAAGTCATAAAAGGTTATATGAATAAGCTTCAAATTTCATATCACATAGTATATGATACATAGATATAGATACAGATACAGTAAGAATTGTAAACATACCAATGTGTCAATTTATCACATATCCATCCATGTATCAATGTACTAAACAAGATCTTGAAATAGCAACACAAGTCATATCCAAAGAAGTGCATGATGAAGTATGATCACAAAGCACAAATTGAATAAAACTTGAAACATAGCATTGATCATAACAAAGTTACTACATAACATAGTTCATAACTGATACAATCCAAGAGTTCATCACATAACCGAGATAAACAACTACATGGGTATAAGAAATCATCCAGAGTACGTCCATGACAACATACATCAATGAAGCATACACACCTAGATAAGAATCCAGAGTACGTCCATAACAACATACATCAATGAAGCATACATCAAATCATCCAGAGTACGTCCATGACAACATACATCAATGAAGCATACACACCTATATAAGAATCAATCTTGAGGAGGATGTCCATAGAACCTAACCTGCATTTCCTCAAAGAATTGTTCTTGCCAAGTCCCAGATCTCTCTTGATTGGTTGCGCGATTCATGAGAACATGTTGATACAGCTGTATTTGTCCCATTTGATGAAGAATGACATCCAATTTCTCTTTAATAGAAGGAGAATGAGATGAACCATCAGGAAGAGGTGGAGGGTGATGTTCAGGGTGAGGCTCATCGTTAAGATGCATTCTAAATAGAACAGATCTATCTATGTGGACATTAAGAGGCAAGACATTGACACCAAAGTGAGTGAAAGAAAAGAGTCATCAATGATAGACAGATTGATAGATAGGTTGTCCTAAGGAAGTTATTTAAGGAGATTTGTGCTCAATTAATCTTAATTTAACCAAACATTGCGTGGACACCATTGGCCATATCCATGGAGACATAGCTAAAACTACCTAATTTCTGAAAAGATTGTATGATAGAATGTAGGCAATAATTCTAGCATCATGCCATATCGAGCTCAACAACATTCCAGGCCTAAGAGGCTGCAACTCAATGAAAAGAATAAAACGTATGCTTTGATCAGAGATATCCATCTCACTCAAAATAAGTCCATCATAAAGGACATTGAAACTTTCACACTTTTCACAAAGCTCTGAATCTGTGTTCACTAATCTTCTCTAGATGAGTGTAAAATAGCAACAAAAATCTAGGATATCAATAGTGATGATTATGATAACTAAGCACATCTTGAAGATGTGAACCCAACAATATTTGAGGGATTTCAAAATTAACAAGCTCTTCAAAATTTATGGATCTTTTACACATGATCTTATCTCTTGAATATTTTAAATACTCTTGCTCTTGATCCTTAAGATATAAATGAAATGAATCATGATAGTCTCTAGATAAAGAAGCTTGAGAGGATCTCCAAGTTCTTTTGGGCATGATTATTAGGGAAATGAGCACTATATGATGATAAATAAGATTCTAAAAGTAATAAATCAAGTAATGAATGAAATATCCTAAAAAGAAGCAATCATGATGGGAGAGAAAGCTAGGATCTATATATAGTAATAGAGATGCTTGCATGCGTTTTTCAGCACAAAGAGGATGGAGGAGAATATCAGCCAGCTTAAAAGAAATGAGGGGCTATAGCTTTGATTGGAGTTGTTTCAGATGAAGAAATGAGGGATTTTGAGCCATAGAATCTAACTTCAAGGGTTAGATTGGATGTCTTTAAGTCATAAACCCAATAAGGATGTGGGTCGTCCCACATCAGTGAAAGAAACATGCAAATACTGGCTCAAACCTGAAACTTGATGCAGAAAATTTCCAATAGCTAGTTGACTAGTGTTTACTGACTAGTCAGCTAGTCAATCTACACTAGTCTGTTAGTTTTCTAACAGTGACAAAATTGAATTGCAGTCAAGCATATGGTCATTAGCCAATATATGGGACATATTTACAACTGAATCAAATATTCTATATGATCCTTATGTTATCAACCATCCAAATAAGCACAAATTTGTCTACCACTCAAATAGACAGATTATTCTAACTAAATCAAATAAATTCTAATTTTATTTAAACTAGGGTATCGATAAAGTAAGCATGTAAGAAAAGGTGCCCTACAAAAATGGGTTCAAAATCAATCAACCATTAGAAAACTAAATTCGATTAGAATTTGTTTTCGTAGCATGGACATATGAGTAATCATAAAATTCATTCATATTCTTCACAGCATTATTAATATAAGCATTTTTATCAATTACATTCAAACTCTTTTATGCGCATATCTTTTCATCATGCGATTTAAATCTAACATGATTTCCTAAATGATGCACACCATGAAATTTCTCCATAAGCTAAGGATAACCATTGTAAACATTGGATCTAACATTATGGGCATATTTAACATACGTAAAAGCATAATTCTTATGAGAGGCATACAAATGATCTTTAGCGTAATGTTGAGTGTTTATTTTATACATATTTGCACCCTCTTTTTCCATGCATTTTTATGGTGTTATCCACATCTTCCACGCACTTTTAGCTTGTTTTTATTTGTTTTCACTCCTTGGAATGTTTTGTGTATTTCAGGATAAAAGCATACAAAACGATGCAAGGAGACAATGGGAGAAGGAGCGGAAGTGATACAACGAAGACCCGAGGCCACTGGAAGGGGAGAAGGGCAAAACACAAGGCAATACGGTCGTGCATGTCAACACATGGCCGTGCCACTATATCAACCCAATAAGAAGAATTGGAGCCCTATCAACACGACCGTGCCACTTAATGCATGGCCGGGTTCACAAAAATATAGAAGGGGCCTTTCCACTTGACTGTAGACACAGCCGTGCGATATTCACACACGACCGTGTGAGCTAAAGGCACCTGGAGCTGTAGGCAATGACATGGCCATGTGCATTAACAGTACGGCCGTGCTCAATTTGTGAAGGTTGGGAGTCGCTGGGAGCTGAAGGCGAGACGTCCGTGTTGATTGGCGGCACGGATGTGTCATCCTCAAGAGAAACAAAGCCACTGTACTGCAAAGAACAAATTGTTTCTCTCAATCCCCTAATTCTTTCTTCTCCAAATTATTTTTTAGCAGAAGAGCACATTGTTACGATTCCAACACATATTTATTTGTAATTTTCTGAGCTCGGATTGATTTTATACATTTTCTGAAAGATAGGAAATCAAAGCTGTAATTTTTGCACGGCCGTGACACTTTCGTGCACAGCCATGTGCCCAGGTTCTCCAGATTTTAGACCCAATCTGCTTAGTTATAGGGGTATTTAAAGGTTTCTTATGGACAATTTTAGGAGTCTTCTCTTTGGTTTTCTTTCCCCTTTGGAGGCTGCTACTGCAGGGATTTGTAAGACCTTTTAACTTCATCTTTTGTATTAAAGCTTGCATCTTTTATTTCGTTCTTATTAGCATTGTTATTAATCTTTCCTCTTGCATTTATGACGTGTTTCTCTGTGATTCTCTTGTTGTCTTTCCTTATGATTAATGAGTAGATTTTCTTGTTTAAGGCTAATCATAACCCTAGTGTATGTTATTAATGTGGGTTGATCGCCCCAAATATCATTTTATTTGATTATTGTTAGGGTTTAAATCTGGATCTACATACTTTTGATTTAATCATTGAAATCCCTCTTAACTCTAATCACTGACGAGAAATCAACATTTTGGTAAGATGTGATTTGATGTTAGATTAATTCCATATTAACTAGGGCTACAATGAGACATTGGTTCTAGTTAATTAGGGTCGTTAGGACCTCCGACGAGACATCAAAGGCTTAATTTTGTAATCCAGTCTTTAATCTGAATTCTCCAACGAGACACGGTTTGAACGAGAATTGGGAATTAATTCTCACCTATAGCTTTACTTCGATAGATTGAGAAGTTAGATTAATCTCATTTCTAATTTACATTATTGGTGATGTTTATCCTTGGCATTTTCCCCTTTTTATATCTTTGGTATGAATATCCTCCACCTCTGATATCATTTGCATAGTTAACCAAATCCATAATTAATCGGTGCTTAAACCACTACCTCCCTGTGTTCCGTAGGCTACATGATACAGTACGCTTGCGGTAATTATAACTTCCTAACAAGTTTTCGACGTCGTTGTCGGGGAGGGAATCATCTTGATATCGATTTGATTGTGTATTTGTTAGATTGTGCACTTATAAAAAATATAAATAAAATAAAATCCCCCCACATGTTTACTACTCATTTGTTTACTGACTATCTCTTTCTAGTTCTTCAATTTTTGCATAGCCAAGTGAATTTGGATATGTGATATGGATGCCAGACGAAACATACACCGATGATTTTGATATCTCGGCATACCAAGATGCTCAGATGGGAGTGTATGACCATTTTTCATAGGTTGTAGAGAGTTGTGGGATTTGCGGTCTTCAAGGACATACCGTTGATATTTGCACATATAATGCCTATCCTTATAACCAAAACCCATATACCTACGACCATCACATAGACCTCTCCCATCAATATCCTCCACCATACATGCCGCCGCCGCCGCCACCACCAAAAGAATCAAGCCTTGAAACCACATTTGCCAATTTCATTGCAAACCAAGGCTTGCTGACCGCTCCATCACTCATCCCTGCGATCGACTTCTACATAAAGTAGACTGCCCAAAATTTGAGCCAGACTTCCCAGTCACAAGGGCATCTTAAGCAGAACTCATGGGGTCAGATCAATGAGAGCACACCGAAAAAGGAAGAGCATTTAGAAGGACCATTCAGCTTGATGCATACCTTTACCATCCTTTCATGGCATGGTAGAGGAGCATATGAATCAGCGATGGATGATATTCATTGGCCTAACGCATCACGAGACACCTACACTACGGGAGGTAATCTATCCGAACAATATCTCTTCAATTATGATGTAAGTTCCTCTCCTTATGTAGGTGACACTGTTGACATACACAATGTCGGTGACATCATCTAGAGCTACACTTCAGAAGAGGATAAGATAGATGATAAGGTGTTAGCTAGGCTTGAGGGACTCTTGATCCATTTCCATTCAGATGACCTTGAGCTTTGCATAGGCAAGAGTAGGATGCCCAAAATAAAGGAGCCCACGTGACCCTCTTCCTTTTATCAGGACCCCACTTTAAGCCTTGCACGAGCATCGAGGGGACTGTGAGGCATATGCATGCTTACGAGGAGAACATGAGTACGGGCGTGGATACGACGATCAATTTCAGCTGGTCCGAACCATGTACACCTCCTCTATTACTGTCTCAGTCACTCTCCATTCCACCAAAGTCTGAGCATCAGCACGATACCCTTCAGGGAGATTTATTAGACTCCACTCACTCCTTCTCTGAATCTTAAATTTCATTTCATTATCATTTAGATTCAGATATCTCTGACACAACGTGTCTCCATGGGACATAGATACACATGCATCAGAAACATGCTTGGTTGTGTCAGCACCTGACTATTTTTGGAGAGGAAACGGACGAGGATCTGATCGCACCCACCCCTGAGAGTAGTGAAAGTTTCTCAGGAAGTGTTCGTCAACCCTTTCTTCTATTTCCTACACCTTTTGACGATCATCCCTGGACGGATTTTTGAGAGGAATAATTTTCCGCATTGTGCCGACACGGCTCATTCCTTGCAGGTTACATATGGACACCTTCAGTGGATGTTGGGGGCCATGTTGCTGAAGGGTTTTGTTGGATCCTTAGGGCACTATTCTATGTCCGTCCTACGTCGGACGGATTATAGAAGTAGAAAACTAGCAGCGAAAAAATGAAAAATCGTTAAACTATTTAACGATGGCCATAAGGCAACAAGACCCTAACCAAGATATATGCTAACTTGAGGTGGATCTAACCACCACAAGAAAGATCTAAAGCTACTGCGACATAATAATTAAGTAAAGCTAATTAACCACATACCTCGAACCTTGCTTGCACCGGCAAGCTGTACCGAACCGCCTTTCGCTCCCCAAGCTTGCCGCCTTTGTGCACATGAACCGATCCACCCATAGCGAGCCGACACTGGACCTTTGGGTCAACCACTTGTCGAAGAAAGTTTCACTTGATCTCGATCCGACGTCTTAGACTTCATATCAGAACCCAAATCCTCCATGTCATTTTACTAGAACGAATGTGATGGAAACGGAAGAAATTGAGAGAGAATAATTTTTGTCTCGAATTTTAAGCGTGCCCAAAAATTTTGTGAGCTTCTCAATTTTCAGAGACTTGGTGCAAGTTTTCAAGGAGAGTGTTAGCCCCTATTTATATAGGCGGCCGGCCCTCCCATTCTCATCATATCCGATGTGGGACTAAATTAAATTTAGAGAATTAATTAAGTAAGTTAGCCTTTCATAAAGGCTAAACTTTGACGAATTAATTCTCCCTCACTGTTGAGAAATGATACAACCTATCAATTCGAAGAGCTATGAACGGTGAACGCATAGGAATGAACGACGACAAATTCCGACTTTGTTTGACCCTTCAAACAATTGCTCAAAGTTGAGCAAAAAGTCAAAATTCAGCTAATTCGTAGCCGTCACAACCCTCCTAGGGTTTCTGGGGTTTTTGGCCCCTCTGGTGGGGCCCACGAACAACTGGGCACGCCCAAAAGGCGTGCCCAGTTCAATCTGGGTGCCAGCCCACGCCTGGGCACGCGGGCTGACCCGCCCACTGCAGTGCGGGCGGGTGTGACCTGCAAGCACAAGCAGGCTTGCCCGCCCGCTGAGCGGGCAGTCGAGCGGGCTGGCTCAGCCCGCTCGCTGGGCTGGCTGGGCTTGCCCCTGCCCAGTTGGCAGGCTAGCCAATTCCAACTGGGTCAGGTCAGACCAGAACTGGGCAAAAGCCCAGTTTTTGCCTTTTGAGCCATAACTTGAGTTCTATAACTCTGATTGGGCCGATTCCAGATTTGTTAGAAAGCTTGGTTCGAATGGGACAATCTCAAAGATCCATCTATCCAATTCTATTCGTTTATATGTTTCAAAATAATTATAAACTATTTATAATGTATTTTAAACATGTTTGCATCATATGCAATGATCCCATTCAGCATTCTGCTAACACTGAAGTTGCAAACATTTTGCGACATCATTAAATCTTATTTAATAGCTGAAAACTTTATGTGACCTTATTAAATCTTATTATAGTCGACTTAACTTTTTTAGAGACTTCAATTATTCTTGTGCACCCGAGTGCACTCCTCCTAAAATCTTCTTATTATTAAGACGTGAACCGAACTCGGTGTGAGACCCTACAGCCTGACCCTACTATAAGTTGGGGCTCGAAACCCCTAGATGACAGTAACCACGAGCAGCAGGTGTCTTCCATATTTCAGAATCATACTTACGTGATTGACCCATCGACAAAAGTGTCACCTAGATCACTCTAACTCTGTCAGTGATGAAAACCGCAGTTTTAGTCCCTTCGTCATAACTAAGTCCATGCATGGCCTAGGGTATGGTAAACCGTTAACCCTACTAGCCAGCATTGGTCAGTATACATTGGTCTTTGTTATATACACGTTGTATGTAACGACCACTTTTCACTGTACGTTGTTCGTGCACGTGCTTTTGGCCGTGCACGTGTTTGTGAACACTTTAGTGTGATATGCCGTTGTGCACATCTCTGAGAGTATTAAATAGTGGCACTAAGTTGGAACGACGTTTCTCGAGTCGTTTTCCCACAATTTAATCTTATTCGATGAGACGTTGCGATTCTCACTTTTGACGGGAGATGTTTCTATTTTTAGTTTCGTCGTCCGACGTTGAAATTGAGACCCGTCTTCTTAGTTAGCTCACTTTCGTCACCACGATCACCCCGATATTTATTTTATAATTTTTGGAGTTTATTTGACCACTTTTATATTTTTAACAAGGTTTATAATATTTTCAATAATTAATTTTTAAATTATTTTCGGCCAAATAAAATTTATTTGAGTTTTAAACGTATTAAAGAATTTTTGAGCCAATTTCCAGCTCATTTGGATCGCAGCAAATCCTTGTGTGAGTTGGAGAGGGCGAGATACGAATTTTAAATTATTTTAAACTCCTAATCTCATTAGAATTAGCCCTAGACCTAGTCAACCCATCAACACTATATAAGCAACCTTTAGAAAGACCTATTTTCGCAAGAAAATAACCCTAGCCACTCCCAAAACTCAAATTGGACGTTGCGACGAATCGTCGCAACGTTGCGACGAAGATCTCCCGCTCTGACCGAGGAAACCGAGCCCGTTCCCCCGCTCCGACCGCTGGCCGCCCCCGCACCCAGCTTGGCCCGCACCGCTCCACTCCGTTCTTCCGCACCGACCGAGAGGAGCTCTCGGTCTGACCGAGAGCTCAAACCTGCACCCCGCTCCGCACCAACCCTCCGCACCGACCCGCTCCGTCGCCCCGCTTCGCCCGTGCCCGACCGAAGGGATTCCCCGCATCGCCCGCCCTCCGCAACGTTGCAACGGCAGCAACATTGCAGCGCCCGCACCCCCGCATCCAAGGCGCCCGACCGGTGCTGTCCCCCGCACCGACCGACAGATCTCTCCGCACCAAGGCCCGCACCGACCGATGGAATCCCCCGCATTGGCTGTGTACGACCGAGGGCCATTCGTCGCAACCCCGCACCCGTCGCACCACTTGCCACCGTGGGCCCCCCAAGTTCTCCAGAGGTATTGTGGGTCCCCCATAGGTCCCTAGGACTACTGTGGGCCCCACCTAGATGCTTCCTCTTCGACGATTCGCCGTGTACGACGTTGCGACACGTCGTAGCCCGTCTTCGCACGTGCTAGCTTTGGAATCTGGAACCATTGCTCCGGTTGATTGCTCTGAAACTTCCAGCGAGGAATCTAATTGGAATCTGGACTTGGAGCGCGATATTATTATTCCAACCCCCGGCGTCGCTACCCGACGCCGGTGTAGCTTTCGCGTCGTGTTGAGGTAACGCTTTGCACCCCTAGGACCCCCAACCCAATTGGATGCTAATCAAGACTAAAATTGATGTTTTTAAAAATGTTTTAAATGTTTTAAATTCACTAATCAAGATTAATAATATGGACTTTAGGCCGGTGGACTTGTGTACGTAGGATAATTGTGATTTTTGGACTCACTGGACGGTGTGCTCAGACGTTGTACCTGCAGGCAAGTGAAACTTGCCAACTCTTGTGTAGGGCCATGTTTTAGGCCACTTCCTTGCTTTTAGCGTAAAAGAGACTAGTCAGTGAAATGATAGCTGGCTAGACGCCTGTTTGATCTAGTTTGACAACGAAACTAGATCCGTCACCTAATTGATCTAGATCCGTCACCTAATTGATCTAGCTTGACAACGAAGCTAGATCCAACTCTTTAAACTTGTTGTTCATGCATACTAAACTGTCACGTTTACTTTTCTTATCTGTACGCAATTTTTTCTGCCATGCATTGCATCTTACATGTCATCCCAGTTGATTGTTGCATTTGTAGCACACGCTACAATACTTGTACTCCTTGAATTCTACTTCCGGGGAAACGGGCCTCATGTGTTGGTCAAAAGCCAATGCCCGGTTTCCTGGTCCGGTTAGGTGCACCCCTATGCCATACTTGTTAAAAACACTTCCTGGCTCGTGATCCAGAAGCGAGCATTACCGTTCGGGGGTAAGGCCCTGGCTCGAAACACGTGGAGGGGTAGGGATAAACGGTCAACTAAGCTTAGGAGTGGCCCGATCAGCCCTCTAGCCAGAAGACGGAATCTCTGTGCACGAGGTGCTTACTTTCCTTGTCTTGTACTTGTCTTGTGAATGATTCATGTAATACTTGTCATCCATGCCATGTTTAAATGTCATGCTCGTACTTTACTTTACTTTACTTTACTTTACCTGTTGCACTCATACTTTAACTGCCATATCATTGCATTCATGCTAGAACTGCTAGGTTGCTTTACTTGTACCTACTTTCAGTTTCCTTGCACAAGTCTCTTGTAGACTTGCTGACATGTGCCCATTGATCTTTTGGGTGTCACATGTTAGACCCTGAGCCAGAGACCGTTGCTGTGTACGTGATGTGTTGTTGACTCTGAGCCTGAGTCCATGTCTGCCTAGGAGGAGTTTTGTGGACACCGGTGACCATTCTTTGAGTCTTTGTTGAGCTTTCTTTTGTTTTAGGCCTTTTGTTAGTTGTTGGTGCGTGGCACCTATACTTTGTACTTTGCACTTTTGTTGGCCATGCTTGGGCCTTTAGACTCTCTTTCTTTTCAACCTGGTGGCTTTTTCTGTGATGTTGAAACTTATTTTATGGATATTCTGAGATATCTCTTTTGTCTCATTTCATTATTATTATCTTGTTTCGTTCGCGTTGCAAGGACCTGCAGTTTTAAATTTGATTGACGCTTATCGGACTTGCAGCTTTGTAGCTTCAAGTCTGAGCGGACCTTCTCACGCTTCGCCTCCATATTTTTGGGAAGCGGGGCGTGACAGGTTTTGTTGGTGGCCCATGCAGGTCCAGTCTTGCAATTGCGACTTAACGAAACAACGATGATAACGGAATGTCCATTAAATAAATTGCAACATCCGAGTCAGAAGCCCTAAGTCAAGTTGTTCTCTTAGGACACTAGGTGATAAGGAGACTTAGTTAGACATCTGTGCTTACTAGTTAGAGGCCTCTGATTGTTAGTTAGACTCCATGTCAGCAATTGATTTAATCGTCGTAGGAGTTACCTTAGTGGTTCTTGTCTAAACTCTGACCATATTGGACTTCCAGAATTTCCTTTGGTCGTTCGCTTGGGTTCATCGATTTCGGACCAAGCTGAACGCATTTCATTACCGTCTAGCTCCTTAGAAAGCCTTAGCGCTTAGTTCTTGGTCTTTAGTTGATCGACCGTAGGAGTTTCCCCGTAGATTCTCCTGATTCATATCCTAGGCGTATGTATGATTTGATCATCCGACCATTTCCTTGCCTCGATCCACGAGATCGCCTCATGACGATCGTCGTCAATTTTCAAACCTTTCCGTTACAAATCTTGAAACTTCCGAAAGTATTTTTCGATTTCATCTTTCCCTAAGTTTAACTTTGTTCAAAATTTTAATATACTTATACTTCATACTCCTTCATTGATTTAAATTTTTAAAACGTTTGTCGGAATTTTTGAATACTAGTTTATAGTATTTTCCCAGCCTATGTTTTTCGTACTTATGTAAATGCGTCGTCCCTTCATATATTAATTTTATTCTGAATCGTACTTTTATTCAACTTGTAATTTTCCCTCCTGATTTATGCCATTCATATACTTTTCAAGGCACTTGGGATTTCAGCTTCCCGCAAGTCAAAGTTGTGCTCATCGTTTTCCTTAATTCAGATTTTGTAAAATTACTATTTCATAACCATTTCCTAAATCTGGACCTTCCATAGTTTGGTTTTAAAGCTTTGCTATCGATTTCGATAATTCTACTACTAAGTTAATATTATTTTTCCGTGCACCATACATACTTTCAATTATTTTTATATCCGTACCAGACTTGTTGTGCTCGTATATTAAGAACCTTGTGTAAATCAGTTTCTCATTTTTGGCAACCCCTGGTTCTCTAAAAGTAGTTTCAAATTGATTATTTTCAATTTTCCATAGCCTAAAGTTTTGAAAGCATTTAACCTGATTTTAAATTCTTCTGTTGCTTGATTCCATTCTTTGACTTTCAAAAACTTTTGACGACATTATATTAAATTACTGACGTATAAAATTTTCTGAAAAATTATGTCTTTAATGTCCGTGTGAATGATTTACTTTCTTTTCTTAATGATTTGCGATAAGCCAAAAAAAACATTTCCTCTTATTATGAATATTCGACTCAAATTTATTTTGAACGACTCGTTTTATCGATCTCCAAATATTTCTTTACAGGCGAGGATTTTTAACTTTTGAAGAACGACAGTTTTCAAACTCCGTGTATTTTAGCCTATGCTACTTACCCTATTTTCTTTTCTATATCCTATATATGTATCACTACACCTCCCTTTCCTCTACCTAAACATTCACCAGTGAATCACTGTTTCACCTAACCAAGCTGTCTCCTTGTATTCGTCCTATCTGAACTCGTGCTTATCGATCCTTCCCTCGTCACGCTTTCGACCTCGACCTCTCTCTAAATTGTTTAGGTTTTAGTGCTCGTCAATGTCTGTGTCAACTCTAAGTTGTTAGTAGACCCTTGGACCTCATGAGGAAGTCGTTGTGCACGTACCCAAGTTATGTACGTGAGCTTGAATGAGTATAACCCCATAGTATATTAATGTTTGCCTATTGTGTGATATATACGTACTCGGAGTTATTCGTGATATTATAAAGTTGGTTGTGTGTTAGTATTTATAGATTTGGGTGTGGTTAGCTATACCATACTAGGGATGCCTGTGTATATAAGAGTTAGGGTTGGAATGTCTAATGGAGTGTATGTAGCTAGAGATACTTGTGATGGTTGAAATAAAATGATTGGTAAAGCTATGTGTATGTTAGGTGTGACAATAATAGGTGTACGTATAGTTAAGTGAGTAGGCCTATTATATGACCTATATACTAGTACGTGTGAGTATGTGCTCGTAGATAGATATATATAGTGTTTAGACGTAAGTAGTTATGTTTTGTTGCCTGAGTATATATATGATATACATATGGTAATATGATTATAATTTTGATTGGTATTGCTTGCTTTTGCGGGATGTTGCATGCGTGCATACCGTGAGGTATACACGACTATTGCACATCTTAATTATGTATGCGTAGACGTGTTAGTATATTAATTACAAGTAGTAGGCTATGGTGTGAATATATATATGTTACATATGCGTGACTATACGATGAATGCGTATGTATTAAGGAGTGTATTATAATTATACGTGTGCTGATGTCTGTATTATTATTATGGTATATAGAGTGATTGAACTATGTGAGTATTACCTGAATAAATATTAAGTGTGATTGATTTATGGTATGTATATGGTTGTATTGATAGACACATATATATATTGGAGTGGTATTGGTATAGGTATAAATGCAGTGTTACGAATGTAGAATATTCTGATATGTGTATTGAGTCTCACTCAAGCTTGAGTGGGTAAACTCTAAGTATATTGAATGTATGTTTGTAGTTTGAATATAGAAATGTTTGATGTATGTATAGTGATAGAAGTGTTTGTGCCTGGTTGTGCTACGCACATGATTGTGGGTCGCTACACCAGTATATAGTTATAGGTGTTGGTCTTGTGGTATAGTTATTTACTAAGGACTTGCTTGTGTGCTAGCTAAACTAGGTGCATAGATGTGCTAAGTATATAGTGGTGTGATTGGTATGTATAGGGATGAAATGTTAGCGTGTATGGGTGTGCACCATGCACGGGTAAGTATGTGCTTAGTTATAGGTATTGATGACTATGGTATATGTGGCGTGTCGTAAATACAGTTATAGGACCGTATGTGATGTGAATATATGGAGAACTATTTGCATGCATTTGAATGACGATATATTGTGAAACTATAGTAGTGGTGAATGTATATTAAACATAGTGAAGCTTGATTTAAAATGGTATGGTGTGACTACTTATGTTGATGTGCTTAGTATTGGATGTATACTAGGAAATATTAGGGAGTAGTATACCCAAGTTGTTTGTGCACAGGTAGCTATCTATACGTAGAGCAATGATTGTATTTGCTAAGTGTAAGACTATCCTTATATGAGTATCTGAAATATTGTTTTGTGATTAGGTAAGTAGTAGTTATATAAGTGGTGTACATATATGAATATGATTGAAATACATGTATGAAATTGACTGACTATAATAGGTATAAGTATATGACGTACGTGAATGTATATAAATACGTGTTGGTAGTGTTAATGATTAACTACCTAGTGTGTATATGAGCACCTGTAATGGCTATACCTAGTTTGAATTATTATGACTTGATTGGGGTAGTTACTAGAGCCACTAGCTATATTAGAAAGTCCGAGGACGGACTTTATTCTAAGGTGGGGAGGATGTAACGACCACTTTTCACTGTACGTTGTTCGTGCACGTGCTTTTGGCCGTGCACGTGTTTGTGAACACTTTAGTGTGATATGCCGTTGTGCACGTCTCTGAGAGTATTAAA
Organism: Scilla litardierei; assembly: GCA_030789695.1. Classification (NCBI taxonomy): domain Eukaryota; kingdom Viridiplantae; phylum Streptophyta; class Magnoliopsida; order Asparagales; family Asparagaceae; genus Scilla; species Scilla litardierei. The sequence goes on along the minus strand of CM061141.1, from coordinate 278,039,018 downwards.
TAGTGGCACTAAGTTGGAACGACGTTTCTCGAGTCGTTTTCCCACAATTTAATCTTATTCGATGAGACGTTGCGATTCTCACTTTTGACGGGAGACGTTTCTATTTTTAGTTTCGTCGTTCGACGTCGAAATTGAGACCCGTCTTCTTAGTTAGCTCACTTTCGTCACCACGATCACCCCGATATTTATTTTATAATTTTTGGTGTTTATTTGACCACTTTTATATTTTTAACAAGGTTTATAATATTTTCAATAATTAATTTTTAAATTATTTTCGGCCAAATAAAATTTATTTGAGTTTTAAACGTATTAAAGAATTTTTAAGCCAATTTCCAGCTCATTTGGATCGCAGCAAATCCTTGTGTGAGTTGGAGAGGGCGAGATATGAATTTTAAATTATTTTAAACTCCTAATCTCATTAGGATTAGCCCTAGACCTAGTCAACCCATCAACACTATATAAGCAACCTCTAGGAAGACATATTTTTGCAAGAAAATAACCCTAGCCACTCCCAAAACTCAAATTGGACGTTGCGACGAATCGTCGCAACGTTGCGACGAAGATCTCCCGCTCTGACCGAGGAAACCGAGCCCGTTCCCCCGCTCCGACCGCTGGCCGCCCCCGCACCCAGCTTGGCCCGCACCGCTCCGCTCCATTCTTCCGCACCGACCGAGAGGAGCTCTCGGTCTGACCGAGAGCTCAAGCCCGCACCCCGCTCCGCACAGCCGCATCCCCGCTCCGCACCAACCCTCCGCACCGACCGCTCCGTCGCCCCGCTTCGCCCGTGCCTGACCGAAGGGATTCCCCGCTTCGCCCGCCCTCCGCAATGTTGCAACGGCTGCAACGTTGCAGTGCCCGCACCCCCGCATCCAAGGCGCCCGACCGGTGATGTCCCCCGCACCGACCGACAGATCTCTCCGCACCAAGGCCCGCACCGACCGCTGCGCTGTGCAAGCCTCGTCCCCCGCACCGACCGATGGAATCCCCCGCATTGGCTATGTACGACCGAGGGCCATTCATCGCAACCCCGCACCCGTCGCACCACTTGCCACCGTGGGCCCCCCCAAGTTCTCCAGAGGTATTGTGGGTCCCCCATAGGTCCCTAGGACTACTGTGGGCCCCACCTAGATGCTTCATCTTCGATGATTCGCCGTGTACGACGTTGCGACACGTCGTAGCCCGTCGTCGCACGTGCTAGCTTTGGAATCTGGAACCGTTGCTCCGGTTGATTGCTCTGAAACTTCCAGCGAGGAATCTAATTGGAATCTGGACTTGGAGCGCGATATTATTATTCCAACCCCCGGCGTCGCTACCCGACGCCGGTGTAGCTTTCGCGTCGTGTTGAGGTAACGCTTTGCACCCCTAGGACCCCCAACCCAATTGCATGCTAATCAAGACTAAAATTGATGTTTTTAAAAATGTTTTAAATGTTTTAAATTCACTAATCAAGATTAATAATATGGACTTTAGGCCGGTGGACTTGTGTACGTAGGATAATTATGATTTTTGGACTCACTGGACGGTGTGCTCAGACGTTGTACCTGCAGGCAAGTGAAACTTGCCAACTCTTGTGTAGGGCCATGTTTTTAGGCCACTTCCTTACTTTTAGCGTAAAAGAGACTAGTCAGTGAAATGATAGCTGGCTAGACGCCTGTTTGATCTAGTTTGACAACAAAACTAGATCCGTCACCTAATTGATCTAGATCTGTCACCTAATTGATCTAGCTTGACAACGAAGCTAGATCCAACTCTTTAAACTTGTTGTTCATGCATACTAAACTGCCACGTTTACTTTTCTTATCTGTACGCAATTTTTTCTGACATGCATTGCATCTTACATGTAATCCCAGTTGATTGTTGCATTTGTAGCACACGCTACAATACTTGTACTCCTTGAATTCTACTTCCAGGGAAACGGGCCTCATGTGTTGGTCAAAAGCCAATGCCCGGTTTCCTGGTCCGGCTAGGTGCACCCCTATGCCATACTTGTTAAAAACACTTCCTGGCTCGTGATCCAGAAGCGAGCATTACCGTTCGGGGGTAAGGCCCTGGCTCGATACACGTGGAGGGGTAGGGATAAACGGTCAACTGAGCTTAGGAGTGGCCCGATCAGCCCTCTAGCCAGAAGACGGAATCTCTGTGCATGAGGTGCTTACTTTCCTTGTCTTGTACTTGTCTTGTGAATGATTCATGTAATACTTGTCATCCATGCCATGTTTAAATGCCATGCTCGTACTTTACTTTACTTTACTTTACTTTACCTGTTGCACTCATACTTTAACTGCCATATCATTGCATTCATGCTAGAACTGCTAGGTTGCTTTACTTGTACCTACTTTCAGTTTCCTTTTACAAGTCTCTTGTAGACTTGCTGACATGTGCCCATTGCTCTTTTGGGTGTCACATGTTAGACCCTGAGCCAGAGACCGTTGCTGTGTACGTGATGTGTTATTGACGCTGAGCCTGAGTCCATGTCTACCTAGGAGGAGTTTTGTGGACACCGGTGACCATTCTTTGAGTCTTTGTTGAGCTTTCTTTTGTTTTAGGCCTTTTGTTAGTTGTTGGTGCGTGGCACCTATACTTTGTACTTTGTACTTTTGTTGGCCATGCTTGGGCCTTTAGACTCTCTTTCTTTTCAGCCTGGTGGCTTTTTCTGTGATGTTAAAACTTATTTTATGGATATTCTGAGATATCTCTTTTGTCTCATTTCATTATTATTATCTTTTTTCGTTCGCGTTGCAAGGACCTGCAGTTTTAAATTTGATTGATGCGTATCGGACTTGCAGCTTTGTAGCTTCAAGTCTGAGCGGACCTACTCACGCTTCGCCTCCATATTTTTGGGAAGCGGTGCGTGACATTGTACATCCTACAACGTACCCCGGCCGAGGTTTAGCACAAAGAACTGTACTGAGCCCGTGACACTAATTTCCCTTTAACGGAAGAGGTGAATCCCATCTGTCACGACCCGCTTCCCTAAAACGAAGGCGAGGCGTGATGAGGTCCGCTCAGACTTGGAGCTGTGAGGCTCCAGTCTGTAAAGCGTCTGGATTTAAACCGAGTAGAGGTCCCTGCAAGTGCGGTACGGAACAAAAATAATAATAAAGAAAGAGACATAAAATAACCAATCTCAGAATGTCCATAACAAATTTCAACATCCCAGAAAAGCCACCAGGCTAAAAGAAAAGAGTCTAAAAGGCCCCAGCATGGCCAACAAAAGTAAACAACGTACAGAAAGAAAGGTGCTACTCACCAACAACCTAACAACAGACTAAGCAAAGTAACGACGAAGGAAAACTCTACGACTGGTCGCCGGTGTCTCGTTCTCCACGTCAGCTGTGGACCCAGGCTCAATGTCCACGAACTCCTCGTCCTCAGCAACGGACTCTGGCTCAGCAACTAACATGCGACACCCAAAGAGACGAGGGCGCATGTCAGCAAAGTCTACAAAGACTTTTTGCAAGGAAACTAAAAGGAAAGTAAAGCAACCTAGCAGTTCTAAAAAGTGCGATGACATGGCATTTTACTGAATGGATGCAACAATTAAATAAATGCGTCAAGTATGACATGGCAGCAAGTTTAACAAGGCACAAGTACATCAAGGCATGGGTAGCGAAGCTACTAAACAATCACATGGATTTAACAAGTCAAGTAAACACGTCGTGCTCAGAGATTACGCCTTTTGGCTAGAGTGTCTGTATGGGCCAACTCCTAAGCTCAAGTGATCGCTTATCCCTATCCTCCACGTGTATCGAGCCAGGGCTTTACCCCCGAACATGGAATGCTCGCTTCTGGATCACGAGCCAGGAAATGTATTTGGCATAGGGTTGTGCCTACAACGCAGGTGCCTAGCCTGAAAAAGGATGTACAAGTATAGTAGTGTGTGCTACGAATGTAACACTCAAACATGGATGACATGGCATGGCAAGTTTGTAATTTAAATGCGTACAGGTAAGGAATTTAAACATGGCAGGCAGAGTACAAGTAAGAGCATGCAGTTACAAAAATTAAACGTGACATGCAGATATGCATGAATGACATGGCAGGGTGACAGATCTAGCTTCGTTGTCAAGGTAGATCTTAAAATTGCGTCTAGGCGAGTATCATTTCGTCGCCTAGTCTCTTTTACGCCTAAAGCAATAAAATGTCCTAAGACATGGCCTAAAGCACTAATTGGCAAGTTTCACTTGCCTGAATTCAAACGTCCAGCAAATATCGTCGAACCAGTCCAGTATACCTATGTTCTCAGATCCACCAGTCTACAGTCCTAATTTAAGTTATCTTCATTAGTGAATTATCAGACAACCAGAATACCGATTTTTATCTTGTTTAACATGTTTGGGTTGGGGGTCCTAAGAGTGCAGAACGTTACCTCAACACGACGCGAAAGCTACACTGGCGTCGGGTAGCGACACCAGGGGTTGGAATAAAAGAACGCGCTCCAAATCCAGATTCCAATTAAGATTCCCCGCTCGCCAATCCTCGGGCAACGTCCAGATCAGCGATCAAGATTCCAATCAGCGGGTAGGGTGCCGGTAGGCATTTCTACGGCTTTCGGGAAGCCGTATCGACTAACCGGAATGAACGGTTTGTCGCACGCAAGGCCTACGACGTTGAGTGTCGTAGGAGATGTTCGTGACGTCAGAAAACACCCCTAGGATCAGTAGGGGGCTGACGGAAGTTTCCAACATCGAGTACATGGTGAAGTGACGAAACGACGCGACGACACGTCGATAAAACGCAAAACAGCGAGTGATATCGTTGTTTCAGAGCAAGGGGGCCTGCGGGCGACTGTCAACAGCAGCGGGGCCCAAGGAGGGGTCGACAACAGCGGGGGGAGGTCCGGCCGGTGGCGCTGTGTGGCCAGAGCTGCTGATCGGCGGTTTTTGGGCAAGTCAGCAGCTGATGGGGATGGGGATTGGCGATTTGTGAGGAAGGGGGTGTTTTGCGTGGCTGGAGTGAGGGAGATGGGTGGCCGGCTGCTTGCTGGAGGCTTGGCCGTCGGGATGGAGGCCGCCGGAGGTTGATTTGGGTGGTCGGAGGTTGAAGCAAGGGCGGAAGTCGAGAGAAATGAGAGAAGATGCTGTGAGTTGATGGAGGGAAGGGTTTGTAGGCGTTTTTCGGCGGGGTTGCCGGAGGTCGGAGGAGAAACGGCGCTGGGCACTTGGAGTTCTCGCGTTCGGAGAGGGGAGAAGAAAATATCGGTGCCTGGGAGTTGTTTTCGTGAACCAAAAATACCCTAGGGCCGGCTGCTAGCAATAGGTCTAGGGTTAGCTAGGGTAGAAATAGATATTTATAAAATACCCAATAGGACTCTCTCTCCCTAACCCTCTCTCACCTGCGTGGGTGCAACATGGGTGCGTCCAAAAAGGGGTTTAACAAGGACTAAGTCAATTATCTGATGTAGATTATTATTAATCCATTATTAGAGAATAATACAATGTGATACTTAGGGTTAAATGTAATAAGTTGGGCCAAACAGTGAAGGTAGGTTAAACGAAGTCCAAAAATTGTGAAATAAATACTGGGGTGACCGGGGCAACGAGAGAAAGAAGACCGAGAAGACGGATCACAATTTCGATGTCGAGAAACGAAATTAAAAATAAAAAGGTCTAGCGACAAAAGTGAAAATCGTGACGTCTCTTCAAATAAGATCAAATCGTGGGAGAACGACCCGTGAAATGACGTTCCCAATTAACACCACAATTTTAATACTCTCAGAGAGGGTCACAACGGCATATCATACTATAGGGTTCGGTTACGAATAAAGTCTAAAATAAATACATGCACGAACAAGGCTACGTGCACGTAAAACGTATAAAGTATACGGGGTCCAAAGGCGACGGTAATCTAAGTTGGGCACACGTCGGGGTGGCTTGCTAAGGATGCAACCAAGGTGCTATGGCCCTATCAACTCAACGACACGACTCACATACCAAGCACAAAACCAATCAGGTACTCGAAATTGCTATACGCACAGCCGTATGACGAATAGCGAGTACCGACTGTTACACCATCTAAGTCATATACTTACCTCATGTGCTTCAGGTGTCACCCAACATAAGACCTTTTAGCAGTCATGGCCTCGAAGCTAGATCATAGATCTAAGTGACAATATTCACACAAAGGATCGTACAAATGACTTCAGGTCTTAAGGACCAACTTGCATATCATCACTATAAAGTTATTAATGACAGTTTAGTTAAAGTTTAACCATTTAATAACTCTTAATTGGGTCGTTCAGTGAACTCATTCTCTAATGTGCACATGTGTCTTGTCTTCGACTTCGCCAGGTCGAATGACTATGAGATCATCATTACCTTACAGGTAAGACAAAGACACAATGGTCTGTCCGAGGTGCCGATATCCTTTTCTCGACACATCTATGACCACGAACATTTTAAGACTTAAGTTCTAGTCGGTCATTTATTTCTCATAATCGAGATCTACATCTAGATACGCAATGACCTCACTATTTGTCTAAGGAAATTGTCCAAGTATTTGATTCATAGAATTTATACTAGGACAATTGATACCTTTGTATATACGAACAAGATGTTACATCAGGATAAATTGCCTCAAGGGCATATATTTACCTACATCTCCCACTTGCACTTAGGCTATTTATCTCGGTATCTCATACCGCTATATCATATCAGTCACTACAGACATTCATATGTCAAGCCTAAAAGTGATCTGCTAAACCTTATCTATTATGCAGTTAAATGGAGTCTTATTATTAATACATCACTTGATCACACAGGGTTGATCCTTCGAAACCATCTTTGGATCTCATCCAATGATTTCTCTTCTTATATTGCTAACGGTTAGCATACACAACTTGATGTAGTGTTTATTATTCCTACAAGTCAGTCATTTTTATATACCAAGTATCATAGTGTCAATTAGTCCAATACATTAATGACACTAAAGTTTCTATATCTCTAACTCAATCAAAAACCTTTTTGATTTGATGTCACATATAGATGGTTTTATAATTTGGAGCTTTTACTTAGCCACAAAATTTGAACTAAGTAATATGCTCGCTCCCACTGACTTTGAGAACCGTATGGTTAAATGATTTAACTTAAATTTCTAAATCTTATTTAGAATATTTATTAAGCATAACCAGCCCATTCGTGCTGAATCAAAGTGGAATGTATCAGTGTCAGGGTGACTTGACGAATAAGTCATATCAAGATCCATTTATAGGAGTCTCGATGACTACTTAGCCAAAAAAAATCCTACACTTTTATTTCCTTTTAACTGCATTAATCTTCTAAATTAGAACCATTAATTGCAGCCCACCGAGAACTATTCTCATTGTACGTATCATTAGGATCACATCTAATTTATACGCTTATGGGACTTACTAGTTACTAAGGATTAGAAATATGTATACATATATATACCGGCAGCTCGGATTAATCTCATTAACCTAAAAGCATCCATGATAGCTCTAAAAATATACACCAAAATAGGTAGCCATACAAAGCAATTTAACCCGCCATTCATAACAAATCACATTATTAACCAGAGCATATATTCCCAAGATATCCATAATTTCATCCAGAATGAAATAAAGCTTGTTCACCACAAAATCTATGAGCAACAATCGCTCAATCATTATTTTCAAACAACATTTCGATACATTTATTCAAAATAAAAGGTATCACCCGCTTCTTGATATCTCAAAGTTCCTAGACGGCCCTAGCAGCAACGATTACTCCAATGTGACCATGTTGGAACTTCCTCCATCCTTTTGCTTCATGCCCCTGTAGACAGTATACAGATGTCCTAATAGACATACTGTTATCTTATACCATGTAGGAAAACTTTTATGGAAATTTATATACTCTTTAAATGAGATTTGTACCTGAGGTAGAGGCATCACTATGCCCCTTCTTTTCCGCAAGGTAGACCTTGCAATTTCTCTTCCAATGGCATGTTTTGTGGCAGTAAAAGCATTCAGATTTTGACGGCGCCCCCTTATTCTTCTTCCCCTTCTTTTCTTTCGAAGGTTGATGGGCATGCCTCTTCTTTCCCCTGCCCTTAGGCTGGTGGGAAGGGGCAGTGCCTACAACCAGCGCTGAAGTTGGCTTCTTCTCAATCTCCTCAAACTACCGGAGCATGTTGAGGAGACCTGGAAGATCTACTTCAGTACTGTTCATTATGAAACCCGTAATGAACGAATTAAAGTCGGGGGTTAAAGATCTTAGGATAATGTCCATGCTCATTTCGTTCTCGAGGACAAATCCTAGCTGGGCCGCATCCTCTATGTAGCCGACCATCTTAATAACATGATCCTGCACAGGGCCCATCGTTATCTTGGTTTCCCAAAGGCTGCACGTGGCCTCAAACCTGGCAGCTCTAGAACGCTTTCCATACAATTCCTCTGTGTTCAGAAGCATGCTATGAACATCCATATGTTCGTGCTTCCTTTGCAGGTCATTGGTCATAGAGGCCAGAGTAAGGCACCTGGCCTTCTCTGCATCCCTTTGGTACTTCGTGTAGGCATTCTTCTCCTCGTTGGTGGCATCCTCATCTGGTCTTTTCAGAGCGTCTTCAGTCAGTATGTATCTAATCCCGGCTAGCGAGAGGACCAGCTTTATTTCCTAAGCCAATCCATGTAGTTAGTCCCATCTAGCACGTTCTTCTCGATAATGAATTTTAGACCAGACTCCATACTGCATTATTAATAGATATGAATTAGCATATGTTCTTGTATTGTTTAAGATGTTTTTAGTAAACTATATTCTCCCACTATTTTAAAGAATTTTAAGCCATAATAACAAAACAATTTATTATAACTAAAATTTTGTGGGAGAGGGACCCAACCACCCTGAGTCTCACAACATTGAGTGTGCTCAATAAGTTGTTTGACTCTGCAGTTGGTAAACGAACTCTTCGTCAATCATATTAAATATGATTCCATATATAATTTTACCCCTAGTCAATTATGATCATAAGTGTGCTCATCCAAATCATAATGGCTAGACTAGTCGGACCATTGTTTTCGTGTTTAGCTTAACTTGTGCAGGCACTCGGTGTATTCACGATACGACGGTTTGGGTCAAGGCTTAGACTACATCATATGTACTAAGAAGTTGGTTTCTATAAGGTTGCCATGTCACAGCTTGAGTGTGCTCAACAACTGTAACATGGATCATATAGTTGCCAAGTTCGAAAACAAGGAGGGCTACGTTTTATCTTTAAAAAGTTTATTAACGCATTAGACTTAGGTATAGTTCAGGGTGTCATATAATCCTGATTCGTGTCATTGGGGTCCAGCGGACACTGATCACTCCGTATTTTACACCTTTTTTCCGCATGTTTGAATGCCATTTAGATCGCTCAAATCATGTTTTTCACGATTTATCGACGATATTGCGATACTTTTCACGATTTGTTGTTTTTGTCGTATTTCAGGAGATTTGGAGCGATTTGGAGTGATTCCGAGATACACCTACTCCGGAGTGTCACCGACGACGTCCCCGAGGGGTATTTTGCTATTGGAGAGGAGCGGAAGAAGAAAGAACGTCGTAGGAGCGACGAGGAGGCAAAAATACGCAATTTGGGCATCTTCAGCAGCTCACTCGGCCGAGTGAAGGAGTCACTCGGCCGAGCGACGAGACCCCGCTCGGTCGGCCAGATCGGACACGCTCCAAGCGTGCACTCGGCCGAGCATCAGAAGCCGCATCGGCCGAGTGACGTATCCCGTCCGCCCGAGTGGCACTCAGACGACACCCATCAAAAACTCCCGACTTACTGTTTTTCGTCAGTCTGAGCATCAGAAGACCCACTCGACCGAGTGGCAATTACCGTCCGCCCGAGTGAAGATAATCCCATCGGCCGAGTGACGACAACTCCCTCGGCCGAGTGACCCTGAAGTGAAGACCCCCAAGACCCCAGACTTACTGGAAATTCTCAGGGTCTCTCACTCGGCCGAGCGACTTTTGTCACTCGGCCGAGTGAGAAGCGCTGCCTGTAGCGGAAATCACGATTTTGGAGCTACGCAGGTGCAGTTTGGTCACGAATTTTTGGGCAGTTTTGGGGGGTATTTAACCCCAGATTCTAACCTAGTTTAGAGGGCTTTTTCTATTGCTTTTGGCAGCCTTTTTAGATTAGACTTTTTAGAGTTTTATTCTTGTGATTGGAGAGGAGAGAAAAGTGTTATTTTGTTGGATTCTTGGAAAGCTACATTGGTTTGTCTCCCTCTCTATTAAAAATCCTATTTTTATTGCTATTTTGAATATTGCCATGAATTCTATTGCTATTTCAATTGATTGTTCTTCCATTTGCGATATGAATTGTGAGTAGTCGTTGCGTCTTAGGGCGTAGGGATGAACCCTACGAGCCCAATTTCTGATTTGTGATGATTTGGTAGAACTATTGCTAGAATTGCTATTAGGGTTAGTTTGGGATTGATATAACACGGATAGCTAGGTGTTCATACCGATTGGGATTTGCAAGAGATTGGATCCCAATTCGATAGGAAACCCTAGAAATCCGAATTGGGTTGGAATTGAGTTCCCGAAGTATCGGTTTGCAAGAGATTGGACCGATACTAGGATTCTCGGTTGCAATTCTATACCAATACCCGTTTGCAAGAGATTGTATGGGTAGGAACCATCCCAACCTAGGTCGTACCCCGAGTTTGCACGAGAGTGGGCTCGGGATGCGATTGAACGATGACGTTGATCCTAATGCTAGCTTGCCTAGGCTAGGGTTTGCAAGAGAATGGGCCCGAGCCTAGGTTTGCTATAGACCAGCAACAGCGCGAGAGCGTGAGCTAGGTTTTACATTCAGTTGCAACTAGTTAATCCGACATTCTACCCTAGCAATTGTGAAACCGATGAATCACAATGACGAGATACGGTGAGTAGCGGGGATTCCCTATTCCCTAGGCGTCTTTATTTGATTTTATATCTCTTTACATTATTTGACGATTGTGACAACATCGCCGAAAGGCAAATTCCTACTTTTCTGTCCTTATAGCCAGGTTGTTCGGAGAAGGCACTGTCATACGTCCTCCCTGTGTTCGATACCCGCTCGTCGCTACACCGTGCACTTGCGGTAAAACTACACGGTCGCTCTTTAGGGTGTACGCCCGAGCGCGATCAAGTTTTTGGCGCCGTTGCCGGGGAGGCGATTGTGTTTGATCCTACCACCCTAGCTATTTCTTTCTTTTTATTTTATTTCTTCATTTTTTTATCTAACCCTTCCATTGTGCTATTCACTTCTTTGAAACTTTGTTTTCCCGTGCATGTACACGAGATCCACAACGGACCCCATAGATATATTGTTTGATCCTGAGATCGAGCGTACATTGCGGAGAATCAGGGCGGAGAAGAGACCCGATACGGAAGGGAGGTTTATGAACGTTCGGGAGACGCCTGAAGAGTTAGAGGCAAGAATGGCGAGGATTGTTTCCATTCGAGATAGGCTCCGGCCTAAGACTTCCTCCACAACCTCGTTCATAGCCATGCCGGAGTTGGCGACCGACAAGAATTTTGAGTTGAAGACCGGACTTGTGGTTCTGATGCAGCAGGATCCATTTCATGGGAACGCCCATGAAAATCCCCACTACCACATCCAGCTCTTCCTATCAAAGTGCGCCACCTTCCAGATGCCGGGCATCACCCTAGATGCCATCAGACTGCGCCTTCACCTTCACACTAAAGGATAAAGCTCTTTATTGGTTGAGGACACAAGCTGAAGGAGTCTTTACCACATGGGACGAGGTGGCGAGCGCGTTTATTGACAAGTTCTATCCGCCCTCCAAGACGGTAAAGATTAGGAGTGCTCTCATGTCCTTCAAGCAAGGACCTCAAGAGACACTCTACGAGGCATGTGAGCGCTTCAAAGACCTGCAGCATCAGTGCCCCCACCATAGCATTGAAGATTGGGAGCTCGTCCATAGCTTCTACAATGGTCTCCAACCGGGGACCAAGCAGATTATTGATGCCGCGGCAAATGGGGCCATCCTATCGAAGACTCCCGACGAAGCTACAGCCTTAATTGAGGAGATGGCCTCGAACAATCAACAATGGGGCGACGAGCGAGGACACTCTTCGTCGTCCTTGAAGCCATCTAGCATCTACGAGGCCAAGGCCGTGGCGGAGCTGACCAACAAGTTCGATTCTCTCCACAAGGTGGTGGAGAGACTGGAGAAATATATCACGGAGCCCCAAGGAGCCCCTTCCACATCCACATCAACAAGTCAAATGTGCGATTGGCAAGACCAATCCCAAGCTATGTATTTGGGAGGAGAACAAGGAGAGGGATCTTTGGAGCAAGTTCAATACGTCGCGGGGAACCAAGGATATTGGGCCAATCCGGCCGCTAGAAACCATCCCGGTTTCTCCTATGCAAACAATGATGGAGCATTGAACCCCCCGCAATAACCACCTTACCAAGCTCGACCACCACCACAACAACAACAACATTATCCACCGAGGGGGCCTCCGCAACAAAATTTCCCACCAAAGCAACAAGTGGGGCCCTATAAGCCGCCCGGATACAATCAAGGGTGGAGAAATCCAAACCCTCCACAAGCTCAACAACGTTCCGACTTTGAAGCTAGAGTGGAGGAGTTTATGGTCGAGCAGAAGAAGACTAATGCTTCCTTGAAGGTGAGCCAAGATTCCCTTACAACCGTTGTAGGCCAAATCTCGGAGCAACTTGCGTTGCTAAATCGAAATAATCAACAGTTGTCGGCTCAACCCGAGCAAAATCCACGGGGCACCACCGGGCATATCAACGTCGTGGTTGCAGTTACTACGAGAGGCGGGAAGGACACCACCCCCGTCATGATTCCTACCAGGGAGCCCGTGGTGGAGAGAGTAGAGCCAAGTGAACCGGTCATTGAAGTTGAGAGAGAGAAAGAGCCGCAAGGAGAAGAAAAGTCAAGAGCGGAGCAGCTGATTGAAGAGAGGCGTTTCATGCCACCGATCCCATTCCCTCAGAGGCTTGCTAGAGCAAAGATGGAGAAGCGACTAGCCAAGTTTCTCGAGTATTTGAGGGGGGTAAGCCTCAATATCCCCTTCCTCGACGCTATCGTGGAAATCCCGACATACGCCAAGTTCCTAAAAGATTTGATTACGGGAAGAAAGAGGAAGGAGAAAATCATGCTCGCTGAGGAGGGGTCTTGGTTCACCAAGAGAGACAAGGAGCCCGCCAAATTCAAAGACCCGGGGAGTTTCCGAATTCCTTGTACCTTAGGCAGCGTCCCTCTACAAAAGGCGTTAGTGGACTTAGGGGCTAGTGTTAGCCTCATGCCTCTCTCTATGTTCCGAAGACTAAACACCGGCACAGAATTGAAGCCTACCGATATGCGGATACAACTAACAGATGGTCGGATCACAAGGCCGGTAGAGATCGTAGAGGATATCCCGTTACAAGTCCCGGGAGGCATATGTTTGCCATGCGACTTTGTGATCATGGATGTCAAGGAGGAGGGCGATACGTCGCTAATACTTGGACGCCCGTTCCTCGCCATCTCGGTGTCATTGTCGACGTACGTGAAGGGACTCTAACATTGAACGTCGGCAACATCGAGGTGGAGCTTCATATACCCAAGGCAATGAAACACATGCCTTACCATGAGGAGCTGGACTATATGGACCTCCTTGACGAGGTCATTGAGGAGGCGATCCCCCATTCCATTGGCGCAATATTCGAGGAAGACTTTGAGGAAGGGCCGGACTTGGGCCAAGAAGAAAAGATGAATGACTCCCCTGATCTCTCCATGGAAATTGATGAAAGCGACGCTGATGTCGCAAGAATACGAGAGCTCTGCAAGCTCTCAAAGATGAAGTCTCCGAAGAAAGCTCCGCCGATACGGAAATCGGTGTCACCGGTGAAGCCGAGGACCGGAGCAAGCACTAGCTTGGGGGAGCCACCCCCCAACACTACCCGAGACGAAAGATCACTGAGGAAGAACACGCCTCCACAACATCCGAATCCGAGCATTCTTCCCGATAAATTCGACGGGTGCATCTCATATGCACACAATATCCCGCATTAAATTGAATATCCAAGGGGGTCGAGCTCAAGACCTTAAACGAGCGCTTGTCGGGAGGCAACCCGACGGCTATCGCTTTATTTTTACTTTGTTCTTTATTTTTGTTTTAGAACTTATTAAGTGTTTTGAGTCGTTTGCCTTAAAAATTCATGATAACGGGTCCTAATTTTCCTTGACAGGAGAGGAGAAAGGGATATCTCTCATTAGGAGGATGAACAAGGCGACATAGAGCGCTCCAGGAATGCGCTCGACGCTTAGGAGGAGGAAGAAATCAACTGGAGGAAGAAAAACAGAGATTAGAGCCCAAACGGAGCCAAACAGCAGAAAACAGGGTTCACTCGGCTGAGTACACTAGCCACTCGGCCGAGCACATAAGTTCGTCCGCCCGAGTGGCGCACCAACGAGGGAAGTATGATGTACCCAACTCTCTGTTTCTTTTCTTGATTTCAGTATAATTGCCACTCGGCCGAGTATATATCTTCACTCGGCCTAGTGAAACTGATACGCTCCTAGGGCGAGAACTGTCGAGTAGCTTGTGCCACTCGGCCGAATGGACTTTTTCCACTAGGCCGATGGTGGTAAAGCCACTAGGCCGAGTCGTAAGCGGGGAGGAATTTTCAAAAATATTTCTGTTACGATCACTCGGCCGAGTGACACTTTCACTCGGCCGAGTCGTAACTTTTTCTATATAAAGGGCAGCGGGTCAGCGCGGAATTCGAAGCATCACTTTTTCGTTTTCACGCCCGAGCCCGAGCCCGATCAGCCCCCTACGCCCGCTACGACTTGCTGCCACTCGCCCGACCAAACTCGATGCCGCCGTGCTCGGCCGACCACCACTGGCCGACGCCACCGCCCCTCCGCCCGAGTCGTCGCTGGCGATCTCACCGCCGGCCGAGATCCGGTAGCCCCTTTTCGCCCTATTTTCTCCTTTTTCTTGTATTTTTCGACGATCCATGTGCAAATCAAACCCCTAAACCAAATTAACTTCAAAATCTATCTATTATACCCCTAACCCCCCATACATTTTGAATATTACTCGCTGATATCTTCGTTTGATGTGCAAGCTATATTGGGGAGCTTAGGGGAGCTTAGAGGAGCCTAGGGGAGCTTCCGGGGAGCGTTTTTGGCTTTGTGGAGGCGGTGTCTTCGCACGCATCCACTATTTTGCTCTCGCGGCGTGTTACGGTATACTCGTTCCACTTAATTTCGCACGCCGCGTTTTTCCTATTTTTGGTGAGCACCCGGGGCCCACATGCCGCCCCGGACACGGCCACGCACCAGGAGAGCTTCCGCCAAGCGGAAGCGGCCGGATGAGGCCGGCCCCTCCCACGAGATGGAGGACTCTCCTCTGCCTACACCACCTCACCCCGCACACCCACAGCCTGCAGACCCTGTTCACCCCACACAGCCACAGCCTGCAGTCCCCGTTCACCCCGCACAGCCACTCCCTGCCGATCCACTGCCACCACCGGCTCCACTTGTCGGGCCGCTGGGGATTACGTTCCGAGACGACGCACACCGCGGCGTCTTCGAGCGCATTACCCCAACGCTCGATTGTACCCTCCAGGTTCGCACACCTTGCAGACCTAGGACGCCTGGGGGTACTTGAGGGGATGCTCACGTTGTATGACAACATGGGCTGGCGAGATTTTTTCCAAGTGTCGGCGGACACCTTCGTCCGTCTGACACTTGAGGTGCTTAGTTCTATTGCCCGGACCGACGAGGGATGCTCGTTCAAGTTTATGGACCGGGAGTGCCAGGTCACTCTCGGTATGATGAGAGCATTCTTTTCGTGGCCCGATATCCCCGGGGCCGACCGTGGTTACGCACCCACTCACATTCCCCCACCTTCATTCGATTCCCACGCTTTCTGGGCCCGGATCACGGGTTTACCAGCTGCCTTTGACCCTAGTAGGGCCAAGGCCTCAGCCATCATCCACCCCTGCCTCCGCATAGCTCAGCGCCTTATGGCGACTATACCTTTTTGGCGAGGTATGAGCCTGGGACGATGTCCACGCCAGAGCTTTATATGCTCTATGCGATGACGCGTCCCAGAGTTCTAGCTAGGGAGAGTGACGAGTTGGTCCCCACCGTCGTGATTGATATCGCGAGCTGGTTTTTGGATCGCATCATCGTATTGGTGGGCGCTCGCTCACCGATATGTTGCGGCAGTCTGATCACCCTGCTCACCCTGATGACCGGCGAGGACCTACCAGCCGATTTGCGTCGTTCTCCGGGCCCCACTTCATTGTCTATAGACATCATGGCCCGGATGAAGATGCTTCGTCCGTACGGCCAGCGACACTAGGTTTGGTTGCACGGTCCCTACGGTGTTGACTACATGATCCTTCCGAGCCCAGCTCGGACACAGATAGCACCAGCACAGGTGGACTGGCTTTCGGCGATGGATCTCCTGATCCCCGCTGCCTATGTGCTTGAGGCTGAGGAGGCTGAGCAGGCCCACGCTGCACACGCTGCACCCGTTGACCCCGTGGCCCCTCAGCAGCCTGATATTTCTGCTGCTCCTGACACCTCTGTCCACACTTCTGCCGGTGTCGGGAGTACACTCGCTGAGACCACCTCTACTACCTCCACGCCCACCTCCACTCCCACCATAGCTGGCCCTCTGTCTGTTGAGCCCCTTTGCTCCGCACTACCCGAGCACCCACTTACTTTTGTTGAGAGCGGAGAGCCTTCTTTTGCTGCCGTCGTGGAGACCATGGTCTGTATGATCTCCGCTGGGATTTCGCCTTTTGGACCCCCACACTGCCTCCCCAGCGGTTTGTAATGCCCTACCAGCTACTGCACAAGTACTAGAGGGGGGGGAATAGTACTTTAAAATAATAAGGCGTATAATTCCAAATTAAATTGCACACAACTACCAAATCAATTTGCGGAAGCTTAAATTGAATGACAACAAAGAAATTAACAATGCTAACAAACGATGTTAATGGGTTCGGATCCACCCAAGTCTCCCCGACTTGTTCCCGGTGATCCTACGTCCCAACCACCCGGATCCCTTCCGGATACTTGAGTTAGAAACCCTAACTCAAGATTTCCACTATGAATATCTTGTGAAAAACCTTCACAAGATCAAATCATACATGCAATAGCAAACGTGAATCCCACAACCCGGGATCACAACCTTCTCTCACAACCGAGAGAATCACAAAGCAATATTAAAGAGTTTAGATGAAATAAATACTCTTACCACAAAATCCTATACCTTGAGTTTTTCTTACCCAATAGGTGGAATGAAGGATTTGAGGAAGATGAAGTTACCAAACCCTAGCACCAAGGAAATGAGCAGCAATGGGTGCCTAGGGAAGATTTGGAAACTTGAATCAAGCAATAGCTTGAAGAGCTCACCAAGAACAAGCTTCTCTCTAGATCTAGAAATGAGAGAGAATGGGTTTCTTGTGAGGAAGAGAGCTTTTGATTTGAGGGAGAATAGCTATCTCTTTAGAACTCAATGAATCTCTTAATGGCAGCTCTATTGAAGATAGAAATGACCTAGGTTCGTATTTATAGGGTCCCATAAAAACAAGTTAGGTCAATCTCCAACGGAAAGAAATCTGTGAGAATTAGTCGGTCAAAGAACACTCACTGACCGACTAGTTCATCAACTAGTCGGTCAGTCACAAAGCATGGACCGACTAAGAGCAGATCTGAGAAGAGATAGAATTTCAGACCTAGAAAACTAGTCGGTCCAAGAACACTGTCTAACCGACTAGTTTCACAACTAGTCGGTCATCCAATGAACGTAGACCGACTAAGAGGCAAAACAACATAGTCTGAAGGCAAGTTGACTTAGTCGGTCCAAGAACAAAAGTTGACCGACTAGATTGTCAACTAGTCGGTCATCAAACGTTCTTAGACCGACTAACGGTAAACAGTAGCTTAGGAGAATCTTAGAGTGAACAGTAAGTCTCAACTAGTCGGTCAAAGAAGCATCACTGACCGACTAGTTCACAAACTAGTCGGTCGGTGAGTCAACGTAGACCGACTAACTGTAAACAGTAAAGTCCAAGAATTTAAGGAATCAAACTAGTCGGTCCAAGAACAGTTGCCGACCGACTAGATCACCATCTAGTCGGTCAGTACTTGTTCTTGTACCAACTAACATGCACAACAAAGTCCGAATCGAAGCGCGACGCTTCGAGGAAGTTAGAATGAACTTGTGCAAGGATCCTAGAGCTTAGAAATGAGCGTAATGAAGATATAGACGTAAGATATACTCAAGGCTTAACATTCTATATATCGAAGCTAAAAGACTATAAATAAAACCTTAATAAACGGTCTTCGATAGCTTCGATTGAATCTTCATATTTTCCAAAGCGTCGCAAGAGCTTCAACGAAGCTTTAGGCATGAAAATGAGCTTTGGAAAGTGTTGAGATGTCGCTTTGAATGTTCACGTGAAATTGGCGACGATCTCCAATACTGCGCTCACAAATTGTTAGTTCATGAATTATTTATGTTTGCTCATCATCCAAAACCAAATCCGGGGAGTCCAATATTCAACATTCTCCCCCTTTTTGGTGATGACAAACCAACATAAATAATAATCAAAGATAATAATTCAAATGTAAAATACTTACTCCCCCTGCATTGATGACACGTTAATTCCAAAATGAATATAAATGAATTGCATCAAGCAGACGAGTAAGATAAATAAAATGAATTGATTTTTGAAATATCGGATTTTGAAAATCCTTATATGTATCTTAACTCCCCCTGAATCTAACATATCAAACTAGATTCTTGGAAATTGAGTTAAATTTTCATTTGCGCTATTTTATTATCATTATCTCTCCCCCTTTGGCATTATCCCAAAAATGGGGGGCATACAACGACAACAATTAGGAAATGTAAAATCCAACATCGGGAGTCGTAGACAAAGGCAATGGACCAACTTGACACCAAGGGAAAAATTGTGGAAATCAAAACAAGGTGTGCCAAATTTTCCATTATCAAAAAAAAAATCAAAATCATCAAAAACACCAAATCTGTTAGAGAGTAATAGGACTCAAGAGAGAAAGAGACAAGATTTCTTAGCAAAAGAATAAGTCACCATGCTAAGAGCCATGGTGCTCTATTTATATATCTCATAGTGGGGAGGCCAAAAGCCTCTAGGAGACCAAGGGTCCCCATTACTCTAAGTAATGTGGGCCTAATGAATGGGTAATGAAGGAGGGGAGGCCAAAGGCCTCCCTCATTCATAACACTCCCCCTTACACATTCATCACTTCGGTCTCAGCTACTGAGGCAAGGGGTGGATACTTCTGGATCCAGAGTAAGTGTGTTTGCCTCGTTAAAACCTTAGCTGTGGAAAACCCAGTGGGAAAACCCAACAGCTTAAAGAAAAAGAGTGCAACCCACATGTTACTCCCCCTGATCCGTACAAGCTTCAGGCTTGCAGGTCTTTCAACTGTCGCATACCAATGTTCTTTACAAGCTTTACAAAAGTACATTTAGGCAATGCCTTAGTAAAAAGATCAGCTAAGTTGTTGCATGACTGGATCTGTCGAACTTCAATCTGCTTGTCGTTCTTCTGCTCGTGCGTCCAGAAAAACTTGGGAGAAATGTGTTTTGTCCTGTCGCCTTTGATGTAGCCCTTCTGAAGCTGAGCAATGCATGTGGCGTTGTCTTCGAATAGGGCAGTAGGCTCCAGATCACTGGTCTTCAGGCCAGTGGATTGGAGGATGTGTTGGACGACGGAGCGTAGCCAAAAACATTCTCTGCTCGCCTCATGGATCGCGATGAGCTCTGCATGGTTGGAAGATGTAGCAGTAGTGGTTTGTTTTACCGATCTCCAAGAGATAGCAGTACCTCCGTAGGTAAATACAAAACCTGTTTGAGATTTTGCCGTGTGCGGATCAGAGAGATAACCTGCATCAGCATAACCAAACAATTTGGGGGAGGCACATCTCTGGTAGTAAAGTCCAAGATCAATGGAACCCTGAAGGTATCGCAGAAGATGCTTTACTCCGTTCCAGTGGCGCTTTGTGGGCGCAGCACTGTGTCTGGCTAGTAGATTAACTGTAAACGCTATATCGGGACGCGTACAGTTAGCCAGATATAGAAGTGCTCCAATGGCACTGAGGTAGGGTACTTCAGGACCCAGTAACTCCTCCCCCTCTTCCAGTGGCCGGAAGGGGTCCTTATGTACATCTAGTGATCTTACGACCATAGGCGTACCTAAAGGATGACATTTATCCATATGAAACTTGCGTAGAAGTTTCTTTGTATAATTAGATTGGTGTAATAGGATTCCACCTCTTAGGTGTTCTATCTGTAAGCCAAGACAATACTTTGTTTTGCCTAGGTCTTTCATTTCAAAAGTATGTTTAAGGCTTTCAGATATCTCTTTGATCTCTGCAGGAGATCCTATGAGATTTAAGTCATCTACATATACAGCTATGATGACAAATCCTGTTCCCGTTCTTTTGATAAAGATACACGGACAGACTTCGTTATTCGTGAATCCTTGCTGTGCAAGAAAATCACTTAGTCTGTTATACCACATCTTGCCCGATTGTTTTAGACCATATAATGATCTATGTAGCCTTACCGAGAATACGTCCCGAGGTATCTCTTTCATTTCTGGGGGTAGATTAAACCCATCAGGAAGTCTCATATAGATATTTTTATCTATATCGCCATATAGATATGCAGTCACAACGTCCATGAGCTGCATTTCTAGGCTTTCCAAAGAAGTTAGGCAGATTAAAAATCGGAAGGTGATCGAATCCATGACCGGGGAATACGTATCTTCGTAATCAATCCCCGGTCTTTGGGAAAATCCCTGGGCTACAAGGCGTGCCTTATAGCGAACGATCACATTATTTTCATCTCTTTTTCTTATGAAAACCCACTTATATCCCACAGGTTTTACACCTACTGGTGTTTGGACTACTGGTCCAAAGACTTTGCGTTTCAAGAGTGAGTCCAGCTCTACTCTTATTGCCTCGTCCCACTTTGGCCAATCATCTCTGCGTTTACATTCCGCTAGAGATCGTGGTTCGACGTCATCGTCATATTCAGTGTCGTGAACGGCAATATCGAACGCAAAATCGTCGTCGACGACTATGCTATTTCTGTCCAGTACTTCTCCAGTACGTACAAAATTTAATGATGTTTCTCCTATTGTTTCCTCTGCTGGGGAAATTAGGAGGGGAGAAGTAGCTGGTCTGAGCTCAGCATCCTGTGGAGGGATAATCTTAGTATCGCCAGGAGTCTTCCTCTTTCGAGGAACTTTATCTTTTGAACCTGGTGGGCGTCCTCTTTTCATTTGAGGTACAACCAATTCTGCTGCCGGTGGGCTGCATCCATCTATGGGGATATCAATCCTAGCTGGCGTATTGGCAGCAGGGACGTGTGAACGGACAATCTTCTGGTTGTCCGTGAATTTATCCGGTAAAAGATGTACTGTATTCTGGATGTGAAGGATCTTCAGGATCTCATCTTCACACAGATTGGTACGCGGATCATATAGGGACAAAGACTTCTGGTCCCAACTAATGGTCTCAGAAGCTTCTGGCTTCTTAGACTGTGTGCCCAGTTTTGGAAAAAATTTCTCATTAAATTCACAGTCTGCAAAACGTGCCTTGAATGCGTCACCCGTCAGGGGTTCAAGGTATCTGATAATAGAGGGCGAATCAAACCCAATATATATACCTAGACGACGCTGAGGACCCATTTTGGTCCTCTGCGGTGGTGCTATTGGGACATATACCGCACAACCAAACACTCTCAAATGAGAGATATCCGAAGGTGCGCCGTATGCTAGTTGCATCGGGGATAAAGTGTGACCTCCAGAGGGTCTTATCCTAATAAGTGATGCGGCATGTAAAATAGCATGCCCCCAAGCATCCACAGGCAACTGGGATTGCATAAGCAATGGACGTGCAATCCATTGGAGTCTCTTTATAAGGGACTCAGCTAATCCGTTTTGGGTGTGAACATGTGCTACAGGATGTTCAACTTCAATACCCGTTGCCCGGCAATAGTCTTCGAAGACTTGTGAAGTAAATTCTCCCGCATTATCAAGACGTAGTTTCTTGATTTGGTTATCGGGGAAATGAGCACGCAACCTTATTATTTGTGCCAATAGCTTTGGAAAAGCTAGGTTGCGGGTGGACAAGAGGCACACATAAGACCATTTGGTTGATGCATCAATCAGTACCATGAAGTACCGAAATGGGCCACTTGAGGGGTGAATAGGCCCGCAAATGTCACCATGAATTCTCTCAAGGAAGCCAGGAGACTCTAATCCCACTTTCAGGAGGGATGGTCTCGTTATAAGTTTTCCCTTGAAACAAGGGAGACATGTAAATTTACCCTTTTGAAGAATCTTCAGGTTCTTCAATTTGTGTCCACGGGATTCAGAGATGATGCGTCGCATCATTGCTGTTCCAGGGTGACCAAGTCTATTGTGCCAGAGTTCGAACTCTGGCAAGGATTGGCACGTCTGGTGCTCAGTCATATTGCCTTCTATTGGTTGAATGTATGTTTGGTAGAGACCAGACGGGAGTCCCTTGAATCGTTCGCAGATGATCTTCCGGTCATCTTTCTGACGAGTTACATACAGATATTCAACCGTATTTTCATCTCTGGTTTCTAAGTGATATCCGTTTAAACGGAAATCTTTGAAACTTACGAGATTCCTATTTGATTTAGGAGAGAATAATGCATTTTTTATTTGAAGTCTTGTGTTATTTGGGAGCAATATAATTGCTTCACCAGATCCTTCGATTATTTGGGACAGTCCTGAAATTGTGATAACAGGACCGTCATATTTATTTACGCTATTAAAATAGCAATGATCGCGAAGGATTGTGTGCGTTGAGGCACTGTCCACTAGGCACTCAGACATCATCTATATAAGCAAAAACGAAATTTTATTTGAGCGAAAATGTAAACATTCATTCGAAAATAAAAGTTCGTACTTAAGCAAATAAAGATGAAGATACATTGAATTCTAAAAGCATAGATAAAAGATGATGCTCAATCGAGAAGGTCGTCGTTTTCGAAGTCTTTTGCAGTAAACATTGTTGGTGGCTGAACAGCCGCCAAGTTTGTATCAGGTAGAGACTTCTGGCTCGCCTGGTATAGATCCTGGAGGTGGCGAGGAGTGCGGCAGTTTCTGGACCAATGGCCAGTCATGCCGCATCTATGGCATTTATCCTCCCAGTTCTTCTTTGGAAGTGACACTTGCTCGGTGTTCTTTCGTTTCCAAGTGAAGTTTCTTTTTCCCTTATTGTTTTTGTTTGTCTGGGGAGCTGCACCTCTTGGTTGCTTCATTACAGCTTTCCCTTTAGTGTTTTTAGCCTTCCTCTTGTTTTTCCACTTCTGGGGAGAAACGTGATGGGCTTCAGGGATAGGGGCAGTGCCAGCTGGACGTAAGTTATGAGTTGCAAGCAGTAAGTCTCGATTCTGCTCTGCCCTAAGTAGGCATGAGATCAGATCGGAGAATTTCGTGAAATTGCGTTCACGATACTGCTGCATGAGGATTGCATCTTTCTCGTGAAACGAGGTAAATGTCTTTTCCAACATGCGTTGTTCTGTCACTTCTTCACCGCACAACTTCAGGCGTGAGGTGATGTGATGAAGTGCAGAATTGTACTCAGCGACGGACTTATAGTCCTGAAGTCTGAGGTTTTCCCACTCATAACTGGCACGTGGTAATATAACATCAATTTGATGTTTATACCGAGCTTCCAGCGCTGTCCACAGGTCCTTTGGATCCTCAACCGTTAAGTATTCGGCCTTTAAGGTCCGATCTATATGTTTCCTAATGTAGATTATGGCTTTCGCCTTATCTACATCGGATACAGTGGTTGTAGGGCTGCTGCTAGTTGTAGCAGAGGCTTCGGCCGCTGCTGGGGCCGAGGAAGGAGCCAAAATGGACCCAAGGAGGGCCATCGAACGCAAGTGGAACTTCAGGTCCACTCGCCAACTCAGGTAATTTGTCCCTGCAGAGTCAAGGACTTCGAAATCGACGTTTGCCAATTTTGCCATTTATCTACGCAATTTAAAATGAGCATGAATTAATTAAAAATTCATGCATAAAGAAATAAACAAGTAAAAATGCGGGGATCGGCCAGATACCCAAAAATAAACAGTCCAAAGTTCGTTTACAGTCCATAAAAGGAAAGAAAAATACAACTGCGGAAACCCAAACTGAACTGGGTCCCTATATCTCCGTCTTCATATGCTGTTGCATCGAGCTTTGGCTTACACAGTCATGAATCGACTCCTTGCGGTCCAGCGGACGCGGCCAGGGAATTGACTAAGCCAGGACCACTTGTTACCCAGTCAAGCTAGGTTGGTCCAGCAAACTTAGCCAAGCACATTGACCGACATCATGATCCATTGAAGGAGTTTTCATCAATTCTATGTGCTGTTGCATCGAGCTTTGGCTTTAAAATACAAATTTCCTCACTTACAAATTCTCTCAAAAGAAAATAAAAGTGCAAGGAAAGTAAATAGGTATACAATGGTCGATCCCGAAAAACACATTTTTACTGATTTAAACATCCACGCAGTTCTAAATATGCTACGGGCATAAAAGTAAACAACCACGCATATATCTCAAGCAAAACATATGGTAAAGGAAACTAGAAAATATAATTATCTCGTAGACCACGTGGAAACGTCATACACCGTTAGGTTAGTTGACTAACGGCAGAGCGGTCTCAGGATCTTTAAGATAGTTATATTTTGAAAAATAGAGTCCTAGTAAACCATAGATAAAAGTATGCAAGAGCGATGTTTAAATCAATTTGTCAACATGGACTATAGAAATTATTTGTGATTTAACATAGAGGATAGTCCCTTTAAGTAATTGGCTTCAGGCCATTATTTAGTGGGCAAAAATAATAACCGTAAAGTAATTGGGGCTGCAGGCCCAATTAATTTATTTAGTTATTGATAGGCACAAGTGGGCTGCAGGCCCAACAACAAAACTATCAATGTTAATTAAATTAAGCCCATTTTTGGGTTGGGGAATACAAATAATCCCAAAACCCTAGGCGGGGGCAGGGGTAAGAACCCCGAAACTAATAGTTACAGATTGTACTGTCATACGATTTATGAGCTTTCACCCATTAAGTGCATGTATTCAACTCATTCATCACTACATCATTGTCTTGGCTTTGGCATTTTATTTGATGTTGTCCAGAAGCTGAACTTTAGTTTTAGATTTTCTATGGCAGAATGTGCTCGCGAAAAATGCCTTAATTAAGAATGCCCAATTTCATTCACTTGTTTAGTTGGTCATTGTGATCAATGAATATGCTATTTTAGATTCTGAAATTTGTTGAAACAATGTGCCCACTTGTTAAGGTTTTCGTCTCTTTAAGGCCTAGTTTGACACCAGTGTTTGTGAAACTGGGTTTTGTTCAAGTTAAAATGAAACAAAAGTTTGTACTCGTGCAAACATCAGTTTTGTGAAACCGAGATTTCATTTAAATTGAGTGACAGATTAGCAATATGGTTTATTTTTTTTGTGTATTATTTATTGTATTTTAACAAGGCATGATATTGTATTTAGCCGATTTTAAACAAGCCAAAAAGAGGTTGTAAAAAATCATGGCTAAGAATAAAAATTTGTTTATCTACGGGATCGATGGAAATTACCTCTAGATTGAAAATCTAGGGAAGATCGAAAAACGAGAAGATCCGTAGAGACAAAAATCCACGCTCCGAAAATGCCCAAGAGATTCCTTTAGCAATGCACGCCAAAGAGAAAATCCGCCACGAACAGCAGCAACCAGAGATTCCTATGCGCGTAACAAATTAGAGGATGGATTTTGGAGTGTAGAAAAGCTCAAATAAGAGGAGCAAAAGTGCTGATAACGTGTTAGAGAGTAATAGGACTCAAGAGAGAAAGAGACAAGATTTCTTAGCAAAAGAATAAGTCACCATGCTAAGAGCCATGGTGCTCTATTTATATATCTCATAGTGGGGAGGCCAAAAGCCTCTAGGAGACCAAGGGTCCCCATTACTCTAAGTAATGTGGGCCTAATGAATGGGTAATGAAGGAGGGGAGGCCAAAGGCCTCCCTCATTCATAACAAAATCATTATTCATTTCTTGAATAAAGAAACATACTCTTCAATATTCAATATTCTTGGTTAATTTTGTGCATGGAAAACAATTCTATAAAATTACAGAATTTAAATCCATTTAACCAAGTTTTTATGCGTCGAGCGACGAAATCACATTTCAAATATATTCAACGAATATTAAAATTTGCACGACGAATAAAAGACAAAGTGAACGTTGATGAACATATATATATATATATATAGACAACATGAGTGCATCCAAAAAGATATCACATCGAATATATGAGGTACAGCATATGAAGTGAGACACATCATCTATATAAACAACAAAAAGTACATCATCATCATCAACATCATCATATCATAAAATCCAACACCGACAACCAGAAAGCACAAAAAAAATACATCAAAGCATCTCTCAACCCCATCCTAACCCAAAACACTCTCGCTAAGATATATCATCCAAAGCGTATATGGAGAGTCCTCGGAACAACGATCACGAGGAGGAGGCTGGATCTGCAGCGTCCGTGGGTCCAGTCGACGGAGTGGACTCAGGATCTGCAGGGAGTAGAGGTGTCTCAACAGATGGAATCGTCGGGGCAGGAGTCGAGATCTCAGGAACAGGCTCTACAGCAGCATGGGTCTCGACAGCAGATGTGTCAGCAGGAATATCAGCAGGCTCAGCAACAGGGTCTACAGCAGGCTCAGAAGACTGAAGTGCTGAAGCAGAAGGCTCTGGAACACCGGAAGTGGTGCCAACTCCAGGAGCAGAAGTGGTAGCACCAGCAACAGCAGCAGCAGTGGCCTCATCGCCACGGGCAAAAGAAGTAGCAAGCTCGTCAAGCTCCTCATCGTCCATCTCCTCGGCCTCAGACACCGAAGGAGGAAGCTCAATCCCCATCATACGAGCCATACGGCAGACTACCTCCTCAGTACGAGCCAAACGGGAGTCGTGCTGACGAAGTAGGCGTACAACATCGTCCAAAGTAGCAGGAGAAGACGAGGCTGCAGCAGCTGACGGAGTAGACTGAGAAGCAGATGCGGTAGACCTCTGCACGTGACGAAGAGCCGCTAGAGATTTCTTCACGGCCGTCGCGTTCAGAGGCGTACCCAAAGGACGCTCATCGTCAGGAGGGAGGGGAACTCGAAAATGACGGAATACGAGGGTCAACAAGCAGGGGTATGGAATGTGCGCAGACTTATTGGTCTTGCGTATACACTCGAAAGAATCCATCTTATCGAGTATCACGCGAGCCCAATTTATCTCGCACCCCAAGAAAAGAGCGTATATGAGCTTCAAAAACGGCTGAGAGGGGAGTGAAGAGGATCCATACTTAGGGAGGAGACACGACTTCAAAATCAGGTTAAGAACCCACGCATTCGGCTTAAAAGATTTCGATGGAACACCAATGAATGCGGAGGGGATAACCTGGAAAATCTCAGAAAGAATAGACTGATCCAAGGAAGAAATGTCGTCTACGGAAATGTCCGAAGGGAGGAGACCACACGACGCACAACCAAGGATCTCCCCCAAGATTTCTGCCGTGAGAACTATAGGAGTTCCCAAGACAGTCGTCTCAATGGAGTGACTGGCGTCGTACTGGCCTCGAATACGGTTGGCATAGAACAATTTCACGAGGCGAGGGTACGGTTTGGGATTGGCCTTGGGGTCGTATCGGAGATAGTCTAGAAGGCCACTATAAGACAGAAGATCAGCAAGGCCGAGAAAATCAGAGAACTGAACGTAATGCTCCAACAACAGTGGACAGTGTTCTATACGGTTGTACGTGGCGAGACACTGAGGGTCATCGCGGCACAACGATATGTCTACACCGCCAACTGGCATAGGAGCTTTACCCTTGGCCTTACGGGTCTTCGGAGGTGGGGTAGGTTCCCTAGCAGGCTCATCCTCTGGAATAAAATCAGTATCGGAATCGGGAGGAGTTGCCGGAGTGTGAAGAATAGGCTTTTTGGTCTTGGATTTACGGGGTTTAACTATGGCAGTCCTAGGCTTCTTAGGAGGAGGCGAAGATGGAGAGCCTTGGGTAGACTTGGCACGACGCTTAGGCTTCGGGGGATTCCTAGGGTCGGAAGGCCCTACGGTCATAGGAGAAGCCCCGGAAGAGGCGATCGGAATACGAGTCTTAGCCATAGCACTACGAGCACAAGCAATCGAAGACTAGGTCACTAACAACCTAGAGATCACAAGCTAACAACCCTAAAGATCAAGAAAATTCGAAAATCACAAACCCTAGGTTAGAAATTGAAACCCTAGGATCTAGAGCTTGAAAACAAGGAGAGACAACCCTAGAATAGGAAATCGACCTAGGAGAGGGAGGGAGATACCTAGGGGGTGGAGTCGACGGCGGCGGACGGCGGCGATCGACGGAGAAACGGCCGGAAGACGAAGGGTTTCGAGAGGGGGTTTGGGGTTTTCGAGTTAGAGCTGAGAGGAAACCGACTAAAAATGAAATTAGTCGGATAAAAATGAGTATAAGTCGGTTGGAAGACGAAAAGACTCAACTGCCCTAACCCACTCAGTCGGTCACAGTTCAAGTACTGACCGACTAGATTACGATCTAGTCGGTCGGTCAATGAGCTTGAACCGACTAAGTCGAAACAGTAGCTCAGAGTGATTTTTAGGGCTGGATTTAGTCGGTCTCAGTATACTTACTGACCGACTAGTTTTCAATCTAGTCGGTCGGAAAATGTACTATGATCGACTAACGAAAGAAAAAGATAGGAGATGGATATTTGCTTGATCTAGTCGGTCTGAGTTCATTTGCTGACCGACTAGATGAGCATCTAGTCAGTTGACAAGTGAACTGAAACCGACTAGAAGAGTCCAAAAATAGAAATTTGATTTCTCTTCACAAACCACTTGGATGAAACATCCTAACTCACTCATTAGTCATCTAAATTACCCCATAAAACGTCGAAATCTTA
This sequence comes from Scilla litardierei, assembly GCA_030789695.1. Lineage (NCBI taxonomy): Eukaryota > Viridiplantae > Streptophyta > Magnoliopsida > Asparagales > Asparagaceae > Scilla > Scilla litardierei. The sequence goes on along the minus strand of CM061141.1, from coordinate 278,009,978 downwards.
AATACGACATTGAAATACGAATTCGAGCAATAAATTCGAATAAATCACATCAAATTCCCAAAAATTCAATTAATCTAGCATGAATGAAATATCGCGAAATATATTAGCATGCAAGATGATTGAATTGAAATATGAATCCTATATCTCGGATTCACCCATAATCCCCAATTCTCGACGCAACCGCACAAAGGAGTCCTCCTTTAGGGGTTTCGTGAAAATATCGGCGATTTGCTTTTGGGTTTCAACGTACACTAAAATGATGTCCTTTTTAGCAACATGATCATCTAAGAAATGGTGTCGGACATCTATGTGTTTCGATCGGGAATGGTGCACCGGATTCTTTGAAAGACAAATAGCACTTTGGTTATCCACCATGATAGGGCTAGTATCACAATGAATACCAAAATCCTTCAATGTGTGTCTCATCCAAAGAACCTGGGCACACGCGGCACCGGCGGCAATATATTCCGCCTCGGTGGTTGAAAGTGATACCGAATTTTGCTTCTTGGAAAACCAAGAGACAAGAGAATTTCCTAGAAAATGGCAAGTGCCACTAGTACTTTTCCTGTCGGATTTGCATCCCGCATAATCAGCGTCACTATATGAGACTAACTCATATGTGCTAGATCTCGGATAAAGTAATCCAAAATCTAATGTGTAACTTAGATAGCGAAAAATACGCTTTACCGCTACTAAGTGAGACTCCTTAGGTTGAGACTGATAACGAGCACATATACATACGGCAAACATAATATTGGGCCTACTTGCGGTAAGATAAAGCAAACTACCTATCATACCTCGATATAGACGAATGTCTACATCCTTACCGCCCGTATCCTTGTCAAGATGCGTAGTCGTGCTCATTGGAGTCTTTTTCCCGGAGGCATTCTCCATTCCAAATCGCTTTAGCAACTCCACCGTGTACTTCGTTTGGTGGATGAAGATTGCATCGTTCATGTTGCGAATTTGGAGACTTAAGAAATATTTGAGTTCGCCCATGTGGCTCATCTCAAATTGTTCCTTCATCACATTAGAAAACTCTTCGCAAAGAGCGAAGTTAGTAGCACCGAAAATGATATCATCAACATAAATTTGAACTAATAAAATATCATTATTCGCATGCTTAATAAAAAGTGTTGAATCGGCTTCGCCCATTTTAAAATTCAAATCCAAAAGAAAATTCTTTAGGCGATCATACCAAGCTCGAGGAGCTTGTCTCAAACCATAAAGAGCTTTCTTTAGTTTAAAAACGTGATTTGGAAATTTTTCATTTACAAAGCCCGGAGGTTGAGAAACGTAAACTTCCTCAACGACATCTCCGTTTAAAAATGCACTTTTAACATCCATTTGAAATAATTTAAAATTCTTATGGCATGCAAAAGACAAAAGTAATCTAATTGATTCTAATCTAGCTACCGGAGCGAAAGATTCTTCGAAATCGATACCTTCCTCTTGACGATAGCCTTGAGCTACTAACCGAGCTTTGTTCCGGACGACGACTTGGTTTTCGTCGGTTTTGTTCTTGAAGATCCACTTTGTCCCTATGACGGTGTGGTTCTTCGATGGCAATGGAACAAGCTCCCAAACTTCATTCCTCTCGAATTGAATGAGCTCCTCCTCCCTGGCTAAGATCCAAGCGCTATCTTCGCATGCTTCATTAATATTCTTTGGCTCTATCGATGAGGCAAAGGCACAATTTGCGAAGTGGTGAACTTGCGATCTCGTCTTGACACTATCATAGATATTGCCAATGACTTGCTCATGGGGATGGTCACGAACCGAATGAAGCCGTTTGGGAATACCTTGATCACTTGGAACATTCTCAACAACTTCATTAGTTGGGTTAGTCTCAATAGAATCAATAGAATCATTAGACTTAGAATTATCAAACGAATCACATAAAACATCCATAGAATCATTATCATTTGAAATTCTAGTTGGAACAAATCCTTCATTAAATGAGACATGAAGCGATTCCTCGATCGTTGAGGTTCGTTTGTTGAATATCCGGTAGGCTTTGCTACGCGTAGAATATCCAACAAAAATCCCCTCATCGGATCTCGGATCGAATTTGTCCAAACTACCATATGTGTTCTTAATAAAACATTTCGAACCAAAAACACGAAAATATTTAACTTGAGGCAACCTACCAAACAACAATTCATAACAAGTTTGTTTAGTGCCGGGCCTCAAAAGTATTCTATTAAACACATAGCAAGCGGTGTGTACCGCTTCCGCCCAAAATTGATGGCCAAGTTGGCTATCATCAAGCATAGTGCGAGCACACTCCACTAGCGTCCTATTCTTTCTCTCAACTACACCATTTTGAGGAGGTGCACGAGGGAAAGAGAAGGTGTGAGTAATACCAACTTCATCACAAAATGTCTCAAAAGACTCATTCTCAAATTCACCTCCATGATCACTACGAATAGTGACAATGGTGGTTCCTAAGAGATTTTGTACTTTCTTAACAAAAATTGTGAAGTTTTCAAAAGCTTCATTTTTATTACACAATGAAAATACCCAAGTAAATCTTGAATAGTCATCTACGATGACAAGTCCATACCTTGCATTTCCTAAGGAAGCTACTCTAGTTGGCCCAAATAAATCTAGATGTAATAGCTCTAGTGGCCGTTTAGTAGAGATGCTTTTCTTAGGTTTAAATGAAGATTTAGGAAGCTTGCCACGTTGACAACAATCACAAAAACTTTTCTTTTCAAAAACAAGCTTCGGAAAACCTTTAATAGAATTCAATTTTGAAAGCTTATATAGTGTTCCAAAGTTCACATGTCCAAAGCGTCGATGCCATAAGTGTTGTTCACTTGTGTTGGCAACGAGACATTGTTCATATGACTTAGGAAGATCCAAAATATAAATGCCTTTACGACGAGTTCCGGAAAATAATAATTTTTCATTATCCTTTCTTAAAATATGACACAATCCTTTCGCAAAGCTAACTTTGTAACCTTTGTCACAAAGTTGGCTTATTGAAATAAGATTATCATTTAAACCACTAACAAGATAAACATCACTAATTAGGGGTTTAGAAGGGTTACCGACTTTACCAACACCTATGATGGTTCCGCTCTCGTTGCCTCCAAATACGACGCGGTTTCCATTCGCAATGGGAACCACTCCGGAGAGCAAACGAGCGTCACCCGTCATGTGTTTGGAGCACCCGCTATCGAGTATCCAATTCCCTTTGGAGCTAAATTTAAATTTGATGCTCCTTTTCTTTTTCTTTTCCTTGAGTACCTAAAGATAGACACTTTCATATCATGGTACCCAAGGTCATTGGGTCCAAGGGATTAGACCTTTGGAAGCCAAGTCCAAGTGGACTTAGACTTCCCCACATAATTCTTACTATGCACAACATCCGAAAAATAAGCATTCATGTACATTTGTTTTTCGTCCATGCTTGTGTCCTTTGGGCTCCAAATAGTGAAAATTTTGGGAGCCATCATCCTATTGGGTGCATGCATGCTACGTTGATTTCTACGTGATGCATGTTGTGGATAGGCATACGGGACATGATGGAATGGTGCACGACGAGAATTATTCATATGATGAGGTGGGTGTACATATGCATGTTTGGGAACACGTGCGTGAGGGTGTCTCACTTGGTGTGCACGTGCCCGAGAATGTGTTGCATAAAAATCATCATATGTGTGAGCCGGTGGAGTAGGACGTGTGTTCCTACGTGGCATGTTATTAGTGTACATGTAGGCATGCCCCTTCTTTGGAGGTCCACCCAAAGTGGGTTTCTTTCCGAAAGAGGGTGTGGACGAGGTGGAAGCACCATTGGTAGATGAACTACCAATAGAGTGTTTGCTCCCACTCGTTGAGGCTTCGGAAGTTGGCCTAACAAAAGTAGTGACCGACTTGGATGAATTTCCCATCATATACCCCAAGCCAATGTGGTGTTTGGCCGGAAGTAAATCTTTTAGGATATTATCCAAATGGCCCTTACCCTTGTTGAATTTGTTGATTCGGCCCAATGTGTCCTCATATTTCTCTTTGAGAGAACGCAAAGAAGTATCCAAAGCGGATATTTGCGATGTGAGCACATAAACACGAGATTTAAGATTCTCGTTCTCAATACTCAAAGTCGAGTTTTGAGAAGTTAAATCTGCTATCTCATGTTCTTCCGCATCCTCAATGCTAACATGTTCAAGTTTAGATTTGAGATTCACAATCTCATTTCTTAACTCTTCAACAACGGTGTCGTTGTTGGTGATGATATTCTTAGGCGATGTTTGAATGCTAGCTAGGTCATCTTTTACCTTAGTATATCTTTACTAACTTAGTGTATTTTGACCAAAGTTGAGAGTTAGCATTTCTAAGATCATCCATCGTTACCTCATCGCTTTCGTCATTACTATCATCGGAAGAGGAGGATCCTTGATCGTTCTCCTCTCTTTCCATGAAGCACATATGTGCTTGCTCCACTTTCTCATCATCCGACTCTCCGCTTGAGGAATCCTCGGAGTCGGTGAATGTTGCTCCGACAAGTCCTTTCTTGTACCCCTTTTTTGTATTTCTTGGACTTATCGAATTTTGGCGCCTTCCACTTCTCCTTTTGTTTGTTGAGAGGACACTCCGCTTTCATGTGTCCTGGCTTATTGCACTTGAAACACAAAGGAGAGGAAGAGACGTTAGAAGAACCAAATTTACCTTTGGTCTTGAAGTTACCTTTCCGGAAGAAACGGTTGAACTTCTTGGCCATGAGTGCCATGGACTCCAAGTCCAACTCGTTTTCCGAGTCTTCATCATCGGAAGATGTGGATGAAGCCGCTTTGAATGCAATCGCCTTTTTCTTAGGCGCATCTAGGTTCAAATATGACTTCATCTTTTCTTGTAGCTTCACCTTGCTATCTTTGCGTACCTCGTATGACATCAAAGTACCCATTAGTTGAACTACGGTATATTTGTTCATGTCATTACCTTCCTCGATGGCGAAGGTACGTTTTTCCCAAGAAGAGGGAAGTCCTTCAATAAGCTTTAAGCACTTCTCCTTTTGAGTGTAGATCTTGCCGAGGGCCTCTAACTCGTTTATTATGTCAACGAAGCGAGCGTAATATTCTTTCATCTTCTCGCCCTGTTGCATATGAAACATTTCGTAATCTTTGGTTACGACAACGAGTTTAGAGTCTCTTACCCGACTCGTCCCTTCATGTAGTATGAGGAGAGAGTTCCAAATTTGATATGCACTCTTACATGTGCATATCTTATTGAAGTCCTCGGGCTCCAATGCGCATTGCAAGGCGTTCATTGCCTTGGCATTGCTTACCTCCGCGGCGACCTCCGCGGTAGTCCATTTCTCAAAATCTTCTTCTTCGGGCTCGATGTACTCCTTCATTGTAGTCCTCCATAAAGATGCACTTCGGAGGAAGGTTTCCATCCGACATTTCCAGTACCCGTAGTTGGTACCGTTGAAGAATGGAGGCCTTGTAGAGGAATGTCCTTCCATCACCGATGACGCTCCTTCACGGTTCCTGAAGGTGTCGTAGTTGGAAGGTGGAGGCACGGTCTTGTTGTCGTTGGCAGACATAGCTGAGTATCTGGCTCTGATACCAAATGTAATGCCCTACCAGCTACTGCACAAGTACTAGAGGGGGGGTGAATAGTACTTTAAAATAATAAGGCGTATAATTCCAAATTAAATTGCACACAACTACCAAATCAATTTGCGGAAGCTTAAATTGAATGACAACAAAGAAATTAACAATGCTAACAAACGATGTTAATGGGTTCGGATCCACCCAAGTCTCCCCGACTTGTTCCCGGTGATCCTACGTCCCAACCACCCGGATCCCTTCCGGATACTTGAGTTAGAAACCCTAACTCAAGATTTCCACTATGAATATCTTGTGAAAAACCTTCACAAGATCAAATCATACATGCAATAGCAAACGTGAATCCCACAACCCGGGATCACAACCTTCTCTCACAACCGAGAGAATCACAAAGCAATATTAAAGAGTTTAGATGAAATAAATACTCTTACCACAAAATCATATACCTTGAGTTTTTCTTACCCAATAGGTGGAATGAAGGATTTGAGGAAGATGAAGTTACCAAACCCTAGCACCAAGGAAATGAGCAGCAATGGGTGCCTAGGGAAGATTTGGAAACTTGAATCAAGCAATAGCTTGAAGAGCTCACCAAGAACAAGCTTCTCTCTAGATCTAGAAATGAGAGAGAATGGGTTTCTTGTGAGGAAGAGAGCTTTTGATTTGAGGGAGAATAGCTATCTCTTTAGAACTCAATGAATCTCTTAATGGCAGCTCTATTGAAGATAGAAATGACCTAGGTTCGTATTTATAGGGTCCCATAAAAACAAGTTAAGTCAATCTCCAACGGAAAGAAATCTGTGAGAATTAGTCGGTCAAAGAACACTCACTGATCGACTAGTTCATCAACTAGTCGGTCAGTCACAAAGCATGGACCGACTAAGAGTAGATCTGAGAAGAGATAGAATTTCAGACCTAGAAAACTAGTCGGTCCAAGAACACTGTCTGCCCGACTAGTTTCACAACTAGTCGGTCATCCAATGAACGTAGACCGACTAAGAGGCAAAACAACATAGTCTGAAGGCAAGTTGACTTAGTCGGTCCAAGAACAAAAGTTGACCGACTAGATTGTCAACTAGTCGGTCATCAAACGTTCTTAGACCGACTAACGGTAAACAGTAGCTTAGGAGAATCTTAGAGTGAACAGTAAGTCTCAACTAGTCGGTCAAAGAAGCATCACTGACCGACTAGTTCACAAACTAGTCGGTCAGTGAGTCAACGTAGACCGACTAACTGTAAACAGTAAAGTCCAAGAATTTAAGGAATCAAACTAGTCGGTCCAAGAACAGTTGCCGACCGACTAGATCACCATCTAGTCGGTCAGTACTTGTTCTTGTACCAACTAACATGCACAACAAAGTCTGAATCGAAGCGCGACGCTTCGAGGAAGTTAGAATGAACTTGTGCAAGGATCCTAGAGCTACGAAATGAGCGTAATGAAGATATAGACGTAAGATATACTCAAGGCTTAACATTCTATATATCGAAGCTAAAAGACTATAAATAAAACCTTAATAAACGGTCTTCGATAGCTTCGATGGAATCTTCATATTTTCCAAAGCGTCGCAAGAGCTTCAACGAAGCTTTAGGCATGAAAATGAGCTTTGGAAAGTGTTGAGATGTCGCTTTGAATGTTCACGTGAAATTGGCGACGATCTCCAATACTGCGCTCACAAATTGTTAGTTCATGAATTATTTATGTTTGCTCATCATCCAAAACCAAATCCGGGGAGTCCAATATTCAACATGGTTGTCACTTCTGTCTCCACCGTAGCCGTACTTTCTGAGAGTGTCGTGACGTCTGTTCCCACGTCTGTGTCACTGACCTCTTTTGCCGCCTCGTCGCCACTTTTATATTCCACTTCCGCTGCTGCTGCTTCCACCTCACACCAGCCTGCGCCCCAGCCTCGCCCTGAGGCTAGGCCCCCACTTGTGAGCACAGCACCCTTCCTCCACATGCCTGCTGAGCCCATCCACTACACCACCCGAGTCCGCCAGCCCCGTCCTGCACAGCACAGACACGTGCGTCCCTCTGCACCACCTCCCCCCGACACTGTACTTCAGAGCATTCGTGCTCTTGAGGGGGCGGTGAGTGCCCTCAGAGGTGACCTCAGGACCATGTCTGCCACCGTCACTGCTATGGCCAGCCGCTTCGACCTACTTCCGGGCATTCACTATTGCCTCACTCAGATTCTCGAGCGGCTTCCTCGCGTACCGACCCTACCCACACCCACCCAGCAGGTACCCACCCCCACTCCTACACCCACCCAGCCTGCTTCTACACCCATACCCACACCCACCTAGCAGACTGTTCCTCAGCACCCTCCTCCTCCTCCTCCACCTCCGCCTCAGGACGGAGACGGCGCAGCACCACCCTCTTAGGCACCCTTGATGCCATTGATCTTTTTTGCCGTCATGCTGCCCGTCTCTGCTCGGTCCTGATGATTTTTGCCCGCCCCCCCACCCCCTCCCCTCACTGTTTTGGGTCCACATTTTGATCATATCTTTCTATATCATTTTTGGGAGAGAGGGAGAGACTTTTTGGTGTGACACTCTTATATCTGATTCACTCTTATATCTGCATGCAACATGTCCGCATCATATTTTCATTTTGTTATTTTTATTTCTTTTTCATCATGCATGCATCCTCACCTGCCCCACACATTACACGTCTCTCGGTGTGCCACACTTCGCACATTGAGGACACTGTGCACTTTAGCTTTGGGGAGTGAGTTCTCACGTTCTTTTCGATTTACCACCTTTATTTTTAGTGTTTTCACGCCATTTTCCGCATTTGCACTCATTTTCATCACTTTTTCTATTTTTTTACCATGCATCACATTTTTCTTATTTTCTTTGTGTGCTGCATTGTAATTAGTTTTATTTTCCCTTTTTATCTTTACTTCTTTCATCTCATGCTAGAGATGATTTTTCTGTGATGATGATGACGTGGAGCTAGCTTTCTCTATATGCATGCTATATTTGTCATGTCTTAGCTTTTATTTCTGATATCATATGATGTGATTTGCCTTGCATTTAGAGATAGTAACCCACACTTTTTCCGTGTGAAAATGGATGAAATTCTATTATTAGCTGAGTCTGAATATTCATATGTATGCTATCGTAGAAAACACACCAAGATTCACGGATTGGATGCTTATATCTGGAGTACCGTTTTCTTTTCCCTATATCACTTCTATTTTCATGATTTGTACACTTCACTTCAGGATGATTGAATGATGTTAGCCATGATAAATCTGGATTAGTTTTGCTTTTTTGTGATCGAAACTGAGTAGATTAGATTACCCTACTGAAGTTGTCATGCACGTCTTATAGAGTGAACTGAGAGACATATTTATTTCTTTCTCCACATATCTTGAACATTAATTCTCTATTTTAAAATCATTGGTGAATCTCCCCTTAGCGATTCTAATATTTGGCATTTCCCCAGTTATTAAATTCCTAGCTCCAAATTTCCCAAAACCAAAAAGAAAAAGAAAAATTCTTGTATATCCTTTTCTCTCTTTTGATTTGGGATCATTTGTGTATAAATGCTATTATAAAAAAAAGAAAAGAAAAGAAAAAGATTTGAGAGAAAGAAAAGAAAAGAGAAAAGAATCTCAATAAACGATCCCATCTCATATACCCTCTCTTTCTCCCCTCTTTTTATTTTTATTTGTATTTTCTTTTGCATTTGGAGCTTCAGAAGAAATGGGGAATGTAAGTATAGTTTTGTATTTGCCACCACGCTTATAGATAAGCTTGGGGGAGAGAATCCAATGATGTGTGAGAGAGTGACTACTTGACGGTGCATGACAACCTAGGCTAAGTAATATTCTATACTCGGTGAGATTGTTTTAGCTTCACGAAATCCAGAAATCTATGCCTAGCACTCATTTCATGAAATCCACGCTTTTCTATTCTTTCTATTCTATTGCATGATATTCTTATACTCCTCATAGAAAGCATTCAATTGAAAAGTGTATGATCTGCGATATTGTATACCGCTTTAAATGATTCAGACGATGTTAATCTTAGAATCATTCCATTTTTCATGCTATATCAATATTCTTGGGTTTTCTATATCTATTTGCACCATTATACTATGATATCGAAATAAAAGTCTTTGACATGTGTTTTACATTCGGTGCATGCTATATGAGTAAGCAGAACCCATGTCCTGAGAAAAATGATCTAGCAGCTTCCCTCTTCGCTTTCTTCTTTCTTCTTCGTTTTTCGTTTTCCGTTTTTCCATCGTTGTCATTTTCTGAATCCACCGGGTTCGCCTTTTACTTATCTTCCTCGAGGACGAGTAAGAGGTAAGCTTGGGGGATTTTGATCACTCCGTATTTTACACCTTTTTTCCGCATGTTTGAATGCCATTTAGATCGCTCAAATCATGTTTTTCACGATTTATCGACGATATTGCGATACTTTTCACGATTTGTTGTTTTTGTCGTATTTCAGGAGATTTGGAGCGATTTGGAGTGATTCCGAGATACACCTACTCCGGAGTGTCACCGACGACGTCCCCGAGGGGTATTTTACTATTGGAGAGGAGCGGAAGAAGAAAGAACGTCGTAGGAGCGACGAGGAGGCAAAAATACGCAATTTGGGCATCTTCAGCAGCTCACTCGGCCGAGTGAAGGAGTCACTCGGCCGACCGACGAGACCCCGCTCGGCCGGCCAGATCGGACACGCTCCAAGCGTGCACTCGGCCGAGCATCAGAAGCCGCATCGGCCGAGTGACGTATCCCGTCCGCCCGAGTGGCACTCACACGACACCCATCAAAAACTCCCGACTTACTGTTTTTCGTCAGTCTGAGCATCAGAAGACCCACTCGGCCGAGTGGCAATTGCCGACCGCCCGAGTGAAGATAAGCCCATCGGCCGAGTGACGACAACTCCCTCGGCCGAGTGACCCCCGAAGTGAAGACCCCCAAGACCCCAGACTTACTGGAAATTCTCAGGGTCTCTCACTCGGCCGAGCGACTTTTGTCACTCGGCCGAGGGACTTTTGTCACTCGGCCGAGTGAGCAGCGCTGCCTGTAGCGGAAATCACGATTTTGGAGCTACGCAGGGGCAGTTTGGTCACGAATTTTTGGGCAGTTTTGGGGGGTATTTAACCCCAGATTCTAACCTAGTTTAGAGGGCTTTTTCTATTGCTTTTGGCAGCCTTTTTAGATTAGACTTTTTAGAGTTTTATTCTTGTGATTGGAGAGGAGAGAAAAGTGTTATTTTGTTGGATTCTTGGAAAGCTACATTGGTTTGTCTCCCTCTCTATTAAAAATCCTATTTTTATTGCTATTTTGAATATTGCCATGAATTCTATTGCTATTTCAATTGATTGTTCTTCCATTTGCGATATGAATTAAGAGTAGTCGTTACGTCTTAGGGCGTGGGGATGAACCCTACGAGCCCAATTTCTGATTTGTGATGATTTGGTAGAACTATTGCTAGAATTGCTATTAGGGTTAGTTTGGGATTGATATAACACGGATAGCTAGGTGTTCATACCGATTGGGATTTGCAAGAGATTGGATCCCAATTCGATAGGAAACCCTAGAAATCCGAATTGGGTTGGAATTGAGTTCCCGAAGTATCGGTTTGCAAGAGATTGGACCGATACTAGGATTCTCGGTTGCAATTCTATACCAATACCCGTTTGCAAGAGATTGGACGGGTAGGAACCATCCCAACCTAGGTCGTACCCCGAGTTTGCACGAGAGTGGGCTCGGGATGCGATTGAACGATGACGTTGATCCTAATGCTAGCTTGCCTAGGCTAGGGTTTGCAAGAGATTGGGCCCGAGCCTAGGTTTGCTATAGACCGGCAACAGTGCGAGAGCGTGAGCTAGGTTTTACATTCAGTTGCAACTAGTTAATCCGACATTCTACCCTAGCAATTGTGAAACCGATGAATCACAATGACGAGATACGGTGAGTAGCTGGGATTCCCTATTCCCTAGGCGTCTTTATTTGATTTTATATCTCTTTACATTATTTGACGATTGTGACAACATCGCCGAAAGGCAAATTCCTACTTTTCTGTCCTTATAGCCAGGTTGTTCGGAGAAGGCACTGTCATACGTCCTCCCTGTGTTCGATACCCGCTCGCCGCTACACCGTGCGCTTGCGGTAAAACTACACGGTCGCTCTTTAGGGTGTACGCCCGGGCGCGATCAGACACGGCCAGGGAATTACTATGCCAGGATCACTTACCCCTAGTCTAGCTAGGGTGACCCAACAAACTTAGCCAAGCACATTGACCGGTATCATGATCCATTGAATGACACTTATCATTTATATATGCCTGCCGTAAACTAAAAGACTTTTATTAACACTAATTAATCCTATTAACTAGTGGAATCCTTAAAATTCAAAATTTATTAGGATTCGTTAATAACTTTTATTAAGTCCTTATCAACTATAAGGTTCATTTGTTCAACGTGCTACCCTAATCATTATTAGGATTTTAATAAAATCATTTACAACACTTTAAAGTGTAGTCTTTTAATGAGAATTATTATGATAACGATTAAAATAATAATCGTCGTTAAAGGACTACCCTAATCAGGAATTAGGTTTTAAAAGGTTGTAACGTTTTATTAAAACATTGCATGTCATTTAAAAAATTCATCTTATAAATTTTTAAATAGGTTTTAATGGCTACCCTAAAATGTTTCATGAATTTATCAATTAAAGCATGGCCATTAAACATAAACAACACTAATTTCATTGCATAAAAATAGGTGTCCAACTATTTAACAATTAAATAGAACAACAAACTAAAGATTTATCTAATAAATAATTAACATGCATTCTAAAATTTAACAATTAAATTTAAACATGATTTTAAAACTTTAAAATTTTATCTAATAAAATTTAATAGATTCATAAAAATTATCTCATAATTTTTAATTCTAAAACTTTGTTTTAAAAATCATCATAAAAAAATTTACATGTTACTAAAAACAATTTTATCTCATAAAACAATTTTTAAAACATTTTAAATAAGAGGCATTTTCATTTTAACAATATCACATAAAGTTAAAAAATCTTTTACATGCATTCTAAAAGCATTTATTTAATTATAAACATCGCAAACCTAAGATCAACATGCAAACCTTGCTCTTGATACCACTGAAGGGTTTTGTTGGAGCCTTAGGGCACTATTCTATGTCCGTCATACGTCGGACGGACTATAAAAGTAGAAAAATAGCAGCAGAAAAATGATAAATCGTTAAACTATTTAATGATGGCTCTATGGAAACAAGACCCTAACCAGTATCTATACTAACTTGGGGTGGATCTAACCACTCCAAGAAAGATCTAAAGCTACTGCGACATAATAATTAAATAAAGCTAATTAACCACATACCCGGAACCTTGCTTGCATCGACAAGGTGTACCGAACCGCCTTCCGCTCCCCAAGCATGCCACTAACGTGCGTTTATATTTCATACATTCACGCACGTTTTCTTTCGTGTTTCTCCGTATTTTACCGCCGTCTCTTATTTGTTTTCGTGTATTTTCCCCGTTTTCTTTCACTTTTCTTTGTTTTTCCATGATTGCAGGGGATTGACCACGTAGGGGACGTTTTACGATGATATCCCAAGTCCCCGGAGCAACGGGAGAAGTCACGCGTGATCCAGGGGGTCAAACGGCGAAGTATTCATCTTTCAGCCCCTCACCCGGTCGGTTGGTCATCTCCAACCGATCGGGTGATGCACGCGTGCACCAACCGGTCTCTGCCGCAGCTCACAACGAAGTCACCCGACCGGTTCACAGACCGGTTCAGCGGGGGCTATTCTCTGTTTTCTCGAAGCAAAGCGCCAACCGATCGGGTGACTCTCACCCGATCGGTTCATCTGTAGCTGAGAAAGATGAGCTGAAGACACGGACGTCGAACCGGCCGATTCACCCGACCGCTCCAAGATCCAACCGGTCGCTCAAGAACTCACCCGATCGGTTCATGTGATCGGGTGAAAACTCGCCGTTTTCTGATATTTATTTGTAACGGATCAACCGATCGGTTGACTTGTCAACCGATCGGTTGATGCGACGGCCTATATATAGAACCCCTAGGGTTCCAAAAACGGGAGTTGTTGTTTTTCTACTGTTTTATTTCCTTGTGACGGCTGTAATTGTTACTCTTTTGTAAGTTTTCAGATCTTTCTAAAATTTTAGTATTGTCTTTATTACTCTATTACTTCCGCATTGCAATTGTCCGATTATGATTCCAACGGTTAAATTTCATTTAGATTGCTTTTTCATGAATTTTTGTGAGTAGTTCCCAAATCTGGGATTTTGGTGGAAACCCCTTCGGGGGCTCTTCCCGATGCGTCCATAGGGTTAGGATATCAATAGGGAGTAGGAATCTAATGGTTACGCGGGGCGTTTCATTGTCATCGGCGGGAAAAAGACCGCCTTTGACCGTCGGGCCAAGGGGGAATAAACTTGGCGGTTGACTCCCTAGCCATAGCTCACGCCTTTAGCGTAGACGCCAAATCCTAGCACGCGGGAGCGGCAGGATGAGGCGTTGGGAGATATCGTTGCGGACTTAGTGCTCCCGGGATCGATCAGTGTTAATGGACACGAGAGTGCCCACTGATCGAATCCGGGAAGTCCGGTGTATCATCCTGGGCACCGACCGGAATATCGGGCCCATGGGACGCCGGTACCACTTTCAAAGTCAACGTCTCACCATTAGACCCTAATCCCGATCGCTATCCATACCCGTAGGCCGTATCGGCGAGAGTTTCTCGTCGGGTTGGAAACCAAAGTCCTGGGTTTACTTTCTTTTCGTTCTTACGCTTTTATTCCCTTTTGTGACAACCAACCACCGATTCGGGCTAGCTCGCCCCTCGGGGTGATTTAGGTCCTACCTGACCCAAGCACAACCTCGCCTCCCTGAGTTCGATATTCCCGCACCCTACACTAACCGTGAAACTTGCGGTAAACGACACCGCGCCGTCGCGACGCAAGCGGGGCGCCGGTCAAGTTTATGGCGCCGTTGCCGGGGAGGCAACGTGCTTGTTATTTTAGGATCTCATGAACCCTCGTGTCTAGCTCACATCCCTACCTCGTAATAATTTTCGCATTCTCCTTTTTCTTTTTATTTTTCTTATTTTTATTTCTTATTTTATCTGTCTCTTTCCCACTTGTCGCTTCACGGGTGTTTGTTGTTTTTCATGCGCAGGAGTTCAAGGAGTCTTGACGACTTGATCACCCTCGATCCAGAGATTAACGCCACCCTTAGGCGCTTGGCCGCCGAGAAGCGGAGAAGGGAAGATCCCGAATCCATGGAGGAGAACACCCCACCTCAAAAGTCTCTGCTGGAATACTTGATGCCATCTATCGAGTCCACTTCCGCCATCCGTCCTCCAGCTATCACGGCCCAAAGCTTTGAGCTAAAGCCGTCATTGGTGACGTGGATCCAGCAGGATCAGTTTGCGGGTGCACCCATGGAGAGCCCGATCGAGCATCTAGACTCCTTCTTGGAGAAGTGTGACACCTTCCGGATCAATGGTGTCACGACAGAGGCTATCCGTCTGAAGCTGTTCCCCTTCTCTTTACGAGACAAAGCCAAGCAATGGCTAAGGGGGAAGGACCCCAACACTTTCAACACCTGGGAGAAGCTCTCCAATGCTTTTCTGACAAAGTTCTTTCCTCCGGGGAAGACCATGAAGTTAAGGAGTGAGATCTCCTCCTTCTCCCAGGCCAGCCACGAGTCCTTGCATGAAGCTTGGACGAGATATAAAAAGATGCAAAGAAGATGCCCTCACCATGAGCTTCCGAAGTGGCAAATTATCAATCTGTTCTACAATGGGTTGAGGGATGACCTGAAATCTTCTATGGACGCCGCGGCTGGGGGTTCCTTCATGTCTAGAAGCGAGGAAGATGCCGGGAATATTCTGGAAAATATGGCATCCAACAATGAGCGGTGGTGTGACGAGAGAGCCACACCAAGAACTGGGGGTATACACAGAGTCGAGGACGTCGACAAACTTTCAAGCAAGTTTGACTTGCTTTCGACCCAGATCTCCGCACTGATGGTAGGAGCCGGTGGGGCCGGTACACAGCAAGTTTCTGCGGTAGAGTCCGAATTCCTTGGGGAATTCGACGGTGGTGACATATCACCACCGTTGGATCAGGCGAGCGCACTATTTTACAACCCCACGGGGAATGCGCCATATCCACCAAGGACAAATTCCAACCCGGCCTACTCTCCCAACAACCGGAACCACCCGAATTTCAGTTACCGGCCACCATTTCAGTCCTCGCCGCCTCAATAGCCGCAGCAACAAGCATATCAGCCGGCTAGGCCACAGCAGAGTCAGTTTCAACAGCAACAATATCAGCAGCAACCATTGATCCAGGGTAAAAATTGTATATTTATCCCCCCATTTCGGTGCTTTTTGTGCATGTATTAATCATATCTTAGCTTTGTTTCATACATATTTTTGATATCTCTTAAATTTGGAGCTTATCATTTACATATGCATAAAACACAATTTTTACAACTTATTATCATCTTCATCTTAGTCTTCTATTATTTTTCAGTCAAATTTCATGAAGTCCCGATTCCAACGCATATTTTTTCAGAATTTTTGGAGGTCGGAGAAATTTACTGCATTTTTTGGAAGACATGGTGATGGTGTTGAAAATTTCGGGTCTGGAAATTCAGCTTTTCTCATCTTGTGCAGAATTCTGCTATCATTCTAGTATATATTCCGGTCTAATGATATTTTTCTGTGATTGTACACTTTGTTACGGTTCCATCTCCGCCTGGAACACGTCATTCCGAGGTCGGATGCTTTTTCTAGAATTTTCGCAAGACAGGGTGACGGTGCTGAAAATTTCTGCAACTTTGCCTCTCTTGTGAAGAATTCTGCTATCGTTGTAGTGTATATCCTGGCCTAATGATATTTTTTTGTGATTGTACACTTTGTTACAGTTCCATCGCCGCCTGGAACACGTCATTCCGAGGTCGGATGATTTTTCTAGAATTTTCGCAAGACAGGGTGACGGTGCTGAAATTTTCTGCAGATTTTGGCATTGCTTGCGGGTTTGGGCCAGAATCCGACCCGTTTGACTTAAAAACAGACCCGATAAGCTGTGCTTGGGTTATATTGCGAATTTGGGGTTTTTTTCAGCCCTAGTTCTTATTTTTGCTAAATTTTGGAGGGGGAAGAAGAGCTTGGAGGCAATGGGAGGAGCTTGAGGAAGCTTGAAGCTTGGAGGAGCACTTGGGAGAGGGGGATTTTCATCTTGGAGTGACACTTGGGTGAAATTTCTCCAACCTATTGTGTATTTGATTTAGATTTTGTATTGTAATTGGAAGATAGAATTTGAGTAAAATCTTCTCCTTTTCATTATGAATTTCTGAAATCTATCTTGTGTGATTGTGTTGTGCTTGTTGTTGTTGGGTTGTGGTTTTCATCTCTAGCACAATTTCATTGTCTAATTTGTGTATGAAACCCTAGAACTTTGTTTATTGGAACCCTAAGGGGGAATCCAAGAAGAGGATAATCCTAGCGGACCCTCTCTAATGTGCTTAATTGATTATTACTCATGTGAGTTTCATTCATTACTTATTGCACACCACACATTCGATGAAATGCCGTATTTTCCGATTGAGCTCCCTTAGTCGGGAGATCAATTGAGTTATATTTAGGATGAATTTCCACGCCCACGGCCTCATTCACACACACACCACATGAGTCCTCCTTGTTACTTGCCGATTCGGCTCTCCACCCTTAGCCACTTAGGTTAGATTTTTAATTTTCACCACACTTTTTCTCACACTCATCCACCGTTAGTTGAGGTAGTTGTAACACACTTTATTTTTCGTTATCGATCAATTTTGTGAACCTAGAACGACTTGTCCCTGTGATCCGACCCGGTACTCACCGGTTATTTTTATATTGCATTGACACTCCTACGCTTGGGAGTGGAAGGCGTGCACTTGCGCGTTTTCCGAGTCAACCAACCATCTCAGCAAAAATCCTACGCCCCCAGGAACCAGCAGCCGTTCCAGCAGCAGCAGCAGTATGGCCAACAGAGGGCCGTCTCTCCGGTTGAGTATCTCTTGACTCAATATATTACCAACCAGGAGAGGATCAACCAGAAGCTGGAAATGGGTCAGCGGACCCTCACGGACCAAGTAACCCAGCTGGGGTTACAAGTGGCGAACCTTGCAAGGTCGTAAAACCAATTGCCGCCACAACCGGAGGTGAACCCGAGGGGAGCACCCCAGACATTGGCACTCGTGCACGAGCACGCGAATGTGTCCGCTATCGTTCTGAGAAGCGGGACACAAATTCCTACTAGAGTGCCCCCTAGCAACCCGGAAGCACCATTGGTCGTTGAGAGACCAACTGAAAAATCAAATGACGCTGGTGCTTCGTCATCAAATCCTATGACTCCGGAGGGAGTCTCTGAAGAAGAGAAAGAGAAGAAGGAGGAAGAGAGCCCTAAAGTGTATAAACCCGTTGTGCCATTTCCCCAACGGTTGGCTCAGGCAAAAATTGATGAGAAATATGGCAAGTTCTTCGCCATGGTCAAGGACCTGAGTTTGCAGATCCCCTTCCTAGAAGCAATCGAAACAATCCCCTCCTATGCAAAATTCTTGAAAGATTTGGTGACTAGAGGGTCCAGAAAGGAGAAAGTAGTGTTGACGGAGGAGTGTAGCGCTCTTATCCAGAGGGCAAATCCGCCGAAACTTAAAGACCCGGGGAGCTTTTCCATTCCTTGCACGATCGGAGCAGTGAAGATTCATCGTGCACTCGTCGATCTCGGAGCGAGTGTTAGCTTGATGCCCTTGTCGATGTACAAGAGAATAGGAATGGGTGATTTGGAGCCCACCGGGATGACCCTGCAACTAGCTGACCGGTCGGTAAAATATCCGGTGGGAGTTGTGGATGACCTTCCCGTGAATGTGAGAGGGGTGCATGTGCCTGTGGACTTTGTAGTCATGGACATGCCCGAAGACGCACACACCCCCATTATCCTGGGACGGCCTTTCATGGCCACTGCTGGCGTTCTAATAGATGTGAAGAATGGAAAACTCTCCTTGAACGTCAGCGGAGAGAAAGTTGAGTTTGACCTGGGATTATCTATGAAGCACCCCGATCCCCCTGATGACCCTGGATGCAATTTGCTTGAGATAGAAGAAGAAAAAGCTGTAGAGGAGAGCTCCTGGGAGATTCTTCTGAGAAACCCCCCCCCCCCCCCCCCCCCCGATGACTTGGGGGATTTAGAAGATGAAGAAGGCCCCGAAGACAAAGAAGCTGCTGGAAAACCAAGTGCAGCGAGAACGACCCCTCCCGGGTTCCCCAAGACTCCTCCTGCGAGGAGAACGGGGAAAGAGCCCATGGATCTCACTAAAGACGAGGTCCGGATCCTGAAAAAGATGGCGGGAAGCGCCAACACCAAGGAAAAGCCCCCGGACCCCAAGAACAAGGGAAGGGTAGTCAAGCAAGTATTTTTCCAGCCACTGACTACTCCAAGTGCCTTCAGCTCAAGCGAGGAAGAGATGCCGAAATTTGGGCATCACCCGTATCAGCCACCATGAGCATCTCTTGCGGGCGTCGAGCCAACGACGTTAAACAAGTGCGCTTCATGGGAGGCAACCCATGTTCTAAACTTTTTCCCACTTTTTAGCGTTAATTTTTACTTTATTTTATCTATTTTTATAAATAAAATCAGCCGCGAGAACATCCGTTCGGGGACTTAAGCAAATTTCTTGGTTTTTGCAGGAAACAGGCCCCAACCGATCGGGTGACAACTCACCCGATCGGTTGGGATGTATCAGATACATGCCGAGATCTGTCCCCATATAACCCGATCGGTTGAGTAGTGAAGAGACCGGATGGCAGACCGGGTGAGCTGGGGAGAACTCTTGAGAAATTTTGGGGAATATCAACCGATCGGTTGAGTTCGAGCGCGATCGGTTGACCTGACCGGGTGAGCAGCCCTAAGTTCTCGGGAAATTGAGTGGAGCGGCCAACCGATCGGTTGACAATTCAACCGATCGGTTCGCCTGTAGCATTTCTTCGGCAAGATTTTCGACCTAACAGTCAACCGATCGGGTGACAAGTCACCCGATCGGTTCGACTTAAAACCCTATATAAACCCCCCCGACACCCGCTCGTTTCCATCTCGCCCGATCGCAAAAACCCCCAAAATCCGCCGTCGTTTCGCCTTCCCCTCTTCGCCAACAACCGATCTTCACTACCCCACGCCCTCTACTCCTCCATTACTCCCACTCTCCACCTCCTTCATCAACCCCTCCATCATCTACACCCTCTCTCTCCTCCCATTCCGAGATTTTGACCTAATTTTCCCCCGAACCACCCCCATTTCGAAAATTATTGCCGAAGGAGTTCGCCGCGGCTCCACGCTACTCTCGCTGAACAGTGTGGGGCATCAACGAGCAAGCTCCGCCACTCCGCTTGGGTAAACTCGCTCCTAAGCTTATTTTATACATTTGCCCTATTTATTGTGCTTGCTCGTTTGCTTGTGTTGGTGTGCATCCACGATTTTTGCACTAATTCTTGCTCGCACACACACACATGGCTAAAGATAAGGATAAGGGGAAGGGTATCATGAGGGAAGAGGAGCCGTCTCGAAAGAGACGAAAACAAACACGCCCCCCTTCCCGTGCACGAGCACTTACACTTGGCCCTCCTCCACCTGTTATTCCCCCTGTGGACCCAATGTTGGGCCCACACGGGTATATTTTTCAGAACCAGGAGCACAAAGATTTTTACCGTAGGCTTGATGCTCGAGGGCATCTATCCACCAAGTTCTCGCACGCACGTACACTTGTCGATCTCGGTGTCTTCACCGAGGTCGAATCTCTTTTCGCTAACTTAGGGTGGTTAGCCTTTCTTAATACACATGCCATATCCTACCCGGCCCTCACACTCGAATTCCTCTCTACACTTGTCTGGGAGTCCGGGTCGATCATTAGATTCAGGGTGCGTAACCGTAGTGTCACCACAAATCTGAATACGATTAATGATATATTTGGTTTCCCCAATCTCGGGGATGATGCCATCCGACACTACGGGTACACGCCCGAGTTTGATGTCGATCAGTTCTGGTTCCGCCTCACATTGATCCGTGACTACCCCCGAGGTCGGGCCAAGGCCTCCTCCATCATTCATCCCGTGTTTCGATTGGCCCACAGAATCATTTCATCTGCATTCTTTCCTAGGGACGAGTCAGGCACTGTGACTATCCCTGACCTTTTTATCCTTTGGGCCATGACTTTTCCTTATGTCCGGGATGATGATGGAGTTAGCTTCAGGGCCCCTACCGTCCCCATCCATGGCGACGATTGGCTTGTTTACAAGCTACTCGAGATCAGCCGGGCCGGTAAGGGGAAGTTTTGTTGCGGGGGCATCATCACGATCATCTGATCTCACGCCCAATTCAATATTACCATCCCCGGTAATCTTCCTGCTGCCGCAGGACCCTCACATCTTGATATTGATGTCCTGCGGCACATCCACATGATCAAACCCCGCTCGGATGGCCGCTTCATATTTCATTATGGCCACCCCCCAGCCCCTTACACCATTCTGCCCAACCCCGCTCGCATGACCCTTGCTCTCGTAGGAGATTGGACTTTCCCTCCTGTTCCCGATTTCTTAGCTGGGTTGAATCTTCCTTTCTTTCCCGCAGACGCCCACAGATCACCGTCCCCTGCCGCCCACTTAGGCGAGCAGGATATCCCTGCGTCTGGGGGAGATTTAGGGGCTGGCCCGAGTCGTCCCGTTTCTGCTCCGGGACCGATCACGTCTGAGCACCTCCTTGCGGCCATTTCTGGCCTTGTCTCCTGTGCTGGCATGACCACTGCCGCCAGCACCTCTTCGACCTTACCTGGCGGCACCACCTCTGCCTCGCGTCAGTCTACGTCTTTTGGTCGCCGTCAGGTATCTGCCTGTCTAGGACTTGAGAGGGAGGTCGCTGCCCTTCGTGAGCTCGCCATGTCCTCTGTTTCCTCGGACCCATCGCCATCCTCCTTTCTTACTCACCCACGTTTCCTCGCACTTGAGAGGAACGTGGCG
Source organism: Scilla litardierei (assembly GCA_030789695.1). NCBI lineage: Eukaryota > Viridiplantae > Streptophyta > Magnoliopsida > Asparagales > Asparagaceae > Scilla > Scilla litardierei. The sequence continues at coordinate 277,988,324 of CM061141.1, read as the reverse complement.
GCCATTCTCCGCCTTCTTACCCATATCCACGGACCACCTCCACCTTCACCACCCCCACCTTCACCACCCAGGCGATCTTCTCCTCCACCCACCCACACTTCTCCACATCCATCACCCCCCTCACCACATTCCTCCCCTCCCTCTTCACATCCCATCCCAGCATCCACTTCACCCCTCCCGACCACTTCCACCGCACCCACGCTACCTCACTCCTCCTCCGTCACTCCATACGTGCGCCGGAGGAAATTGCCGGTGCGCTCCAAATCCCTCCCACCACCTCCCACTACCGTCACCACCGCACCTACTTCCTCCACTTCTATTCCTCTCACCACCGCCTTGATCGCCTTCCTACCACCACCACCCACCACCACCGACACTCGTCCCATTGTTCACACCACCACTGCCCCTACTACTTCGCCTCTTCCCCCACTTCTCAGCACACCCCCAGCCTCCCCCGACCACCCATCCACACCCTCTTCCGAGGAGGACGAGGACTCAGCTCCTCCTGCTTTCTAGATTCACCCCTTTTGTTTTTGACTCCCCCTTGCACATATCTGGATTTTATTGATCATATCATTTCGCTAGCACTTTCTGGTCTAGCTTGGGGGACGTCTATTTTGGTGTGCTGTCGTGTTTTGTTTGTTTTTCTCATTTTTGTGTGTGCTTGCTTTTCACTTTTTGAGTGTCGTGTCGTGTGATTTTATTTTATTTTTATTTTCGTATTGTTTGGTTTTGATTTTGATCTTTCTTTCTTTTTCGGTTTCATCTATGTGTTTTCCTCGTTTTCATTTCTTTTTGTGTCTGTGCGTATCCCCCCCATTTTCATTGCCCTCCCGTACTCACTCTTATTGCATTGAGGGCAATGCAAACTTTAGCTTGGGGGAGTCGCACTTCGTGCGCCATTTGTGTTGTTTTTCTACGTTATTTGAGTCGTTTTCCATCGTGTTTTTCTTTTTTCTTTTTCCTTCTTTCTTTAGCTCTTTCTCCTAGAAATGAATCCTATGATGAATCGCCACAAAGTCACACACACCTAGCATTGCATCGATAATCACACTCACTAACCCTAGGATTTCGAATCCTCTTGCCTTTCACGCATCGTGGGTCCACTTAGCTTTTTGTGAGTCGTGTGTCGTGACTAGCATTTGGTGTGCTTCTGCTTTGTGGTTTTACTTTATAAACCTGTTCAGGAATGACCCCTAGATTATCATGTTTCGATATTGAATATGCGGTATTTGCTTCTAATGTCTGCTTCTATATGCATGCTATTTATATCGTATACTTCAATTCGCATGCGTCGGGATTCCACAACTAAGGACTAGGATAACCCATTTAGCCTAAGCTCTATTTAGCAAGAATAGTCTCCTTTGCCCGAGTGTTTAGATTTCGACTTCTTTTTTTTGTTTTACTTGGTGCAAGTCCCCTCGTCGTGTACCGTTCTCCCACTTGGGAGAGTACACATGTGTATAGCCAATATCCCAAAAATCCAAAAAAGGAGAAAAGAAAAGAAAAACCCAAAAAGAAAAGAAAAGAAAAAGATTGTATAGCCAAAAAGCCAAAAATATGCAAATACCCAAAACCCAAAAAAATTCCCGTGTGAATATTTTCATACTTGCCAAGAATAAAGGGAAGGCGAGAATTTGCACCGAGTGTTCTTCTCCACACCATCTCAACCCCCGTCGTTATCGAAAACACTTGGCTTGGGAACTTTTTAGCTAGTATCTAGGCTATAGTGGCGTGATTTCCTTAACCCTAGTTGTGGAGTCCCCGATGCATGATACGCTTCTATTCTCTCTATTCTCATGCATGCTTGAACTTATATTTGCCGCTTAATTCAATTCGATTCGATATTTGGGTCATATCTTGGATTTGTGTATATCGAGCCTCGTAGCACATCGTAGAAAGCATCACCATTTGCTAGCACACGACCACGCTCACTCGCGCTTCACTGCGTAGACCCACGACACTTATTTGGACTCGCTTTCCTAGGTTTAGTGGTGTGATTTGGCGTTTGCTTGCTAGGTGAGTGGTTTTTGATTTTGTTGGCTCTGATGGGCGATCTAGGGCTTAGAGTTTTCTTTTTCTTTCTTCCTCTCTATTTCTTTCTTCCGAGCTCCTACTCTCACTCGTCTTCCTCGAGGACGAGGAAGAGTTCAGCTTGGGGGATTTTGACGTGCGTTTATATTTCATACATTCACGCACATTTTCTTTCGTGTTTCTCCGTATTTTACCGCCGTCTCTTATTTGTTTTCGTGTATTTTCCCCGTTTTCTTTCACTTTTCTTTGTTTTTCCATGATTACAGGGGATTGACCACGTAGGGGACGTTTTACGATGATATCCCAAGTCCCCGGAGCAACGGGAGAAGTCACGCGTGATCCAGGGGGTCAAACGGCGAAGTATTCATCTTTCAGCCCCTCACCCGGTCGGTTGGTCATCTCCAACCGATCGGGTGATGCACGCGTGCACCAACCGGTCTCTGCCGCAGCTCACAACGAAGTCACCCGACCGGTTCACAGACCGGTTCAGCGGGGGCTATTCTCTGTTTTCTCGAAGCAAAGCGCCAACCGATCGGGTGAATCTCACCCGATCGGTTCATCTGTAGCTGAGAAAGATGAGCTGAAGACACGGACGTCGAACCGGCCGATTCACCCGACCGCTCCAAGATCCAACCGGTCGCTCAAGAACTCACCCGATCGGTTCATGTGATCGGGTGAAAACTCGCCGTTTTCTGATATTTATTTGTAACGGATCAACCGATCGGTTGACTTGTCAACCGATCGGTTGATGCGACGGCCTATATATAGAACCCCTAGGGTTCCAGAAACGGGAGTTGCTGTTTTTCTACTGTTTTATTTCCTTGTGACGGCTGTAATTGTTACTCTTTTGTAAGTTTTCAGATCTTTCTAAAATTTTAGTATTGTCTTTATTACTCTATTACTTCCGCATTGCAATTGTTCGATTATGATTCCAACGGTTAAATTTCATTTAGATTGCTTTTTCGTGAATTTTTGTGAGTAGTTCCCAAATCTGGGATTTTGGTGGAAACCCCTTCGGGGGCTCTTCCCGATGCGTCCATAGGGTTAGGATATCAATAGGGAGTAGGAATCTAACGGTTACGCGGGGCGTTTCATTGTCATCGGCGGGAAAAAGACCGCCTTTGACCGTCGGGCCAAGGGGGAATAAACTTGGCGGTTGACTCCCTAGCCATAGCTCACGCCTTTAGCGTAGACGCCAAATCCTAGCACGCGGGAGCGGCAGGATGAGGTGTTGGGAGATATCGTTGCGGACTTAGTGCTCCCGGGATCGATCAGTGTTAATGGACACGGGAGTGCCCACTGATCGAATCCGGGAAGTCCGGTGTATCATCCTGGGCACCGACCGGAATATCGGGCCCATGGGACGCCGGTACCACTTTCAGAGTCAACGTCTCACCATTAGACCCTAATCCCGATCGCTATCCATACCCGTAGGCCGTATCGGCGAGAGTCTCTCGTCGGGTTGGAAACCAAAGTCCTGGGTTTACTTTCTTTTCGTTCTTACGCTTTTATTCCCTTTTGTGACAACCAACCACCGATTCGGGCTAGCTCGCCCCTCGGGGTGATTTAGGTCCTACCTGACCCAAGCACAACCTCGCCTCCCTGAGTTCGATATTCCCGCACCCTACACTAACCGTGAAACTTGCGGTAAACGACACCGTGCCACCGCGACGCAAGCGGGGTGCCAGTCAGCCACCTTGGTGCACACGAACCGATCCACCCGTAGCAAGCCGACACTGCGCCTTTGGGCCAACCACTTGGACTTCAGATCAGAATCCAAATCCTACACGTCGTTTTGCTAGAACGAACGTGATGGAAACGGAAGAAATTGGGAGAGAATAATTTCTGTCTCAAATTTTGAGCGTGCTCAAAAATTTTGTGAGCTTCTCAATTTTCAGAGACTTGGTGAAAGTTTTCAAGAAGAGTGTTGGCCCCTATTTATATAGGCGGCCGGCCCTCCCCTTCTCATCATATCCGATGTGGGACTAAATTAAATGTAGAGAATTAATTAAGTTAGTTAGCCTTTCATAAAGGCTAACTT
>CM061141.1:277957753-277983749 GCA_030789695.1 Scilla litardierei | reverse complement strand
GAGCAATGTCTGTATGCTGATCTAGAACTGCGATTAATTAATTGATTGCTTCTTTAAATTTATGCGATAAGTTTAAAATGTTTTTAGATGTTTAAAAATTCTATATGAAAAATTTTTGAACATGAAATTTTTTTAAATGACGTTTTAAAATTTATGTGATAATTTTAAAACTAATTTTAAAACTTTCAAAAAAATTTATGCGATAAGTTTAAAATGATTTTAGATGTTTAAAAATTTTATATGATAAATTTTAAGCATGAAATTTTTTAAAATGATGTTTTAAATTATGTGATAATTTTAAAACTGATTTTAAAAGTTTAAAATTTTTTATGCGATAAATATTTTAAGTAGCATGCAATTTTTGTGGTCTTTTAAAACAAGTTTTTATGAGATAAAATAAAATGGTTTAAAAATCATATTTTTAAATTTAAATGTTAAATTTAAGTATACATGCTAAAATTGTTTATGTGATAAACATTAGTCTATTTAGTTGTTAAATAGTTGTACACTTTTATTTTATGCGATAAAATTAGTGTACCTTTATGTTAATGGCTATGACATCTTGTCCCTTATTTGATAATACAAGACAACCTCTTAGGTTAGCCATTAAAGAACTCGTTAAAATTTATGAGATAAATTATAATGACATGCTATGTTTTAATAAAACATTAACAACACTTCAAGACCTAATTCTTGATTAGGGTAGTCCCTTTAATGAATTTTTAATTCTAATTGTTATGAAATTAATTCTTATTAAAAGACTTCGCTTTCAGCGTTGTTAATAAATTTATTAAAATCCTAATATCGATTAGGACAGTACGTGAACCTTATAGTTGATAAGGATTTAATATAAGTTATTAAACAAATCCTAAAATTTTGAATTTAAGGATTCAACTAGTTGATATGATTAATTAGTTGTTAATAAAAGCTTTTAGTCTATGGCACACATATAAAAATGACAAGCTTCATTCAATGGACCATGATCCAGTCAATGTGCTTGGCCAAGTTTGCTGGATCACCCTATAAGGGATAGTGATCCTGGCTTAGTCAATTCCCTGGCTATGTTCCGCTGGACCGCAATGACGTGAATCATGATTGTATGCCACCCTGGACTATATCTAAGTCAAATACGTTAATAATCTTCTTCAAGATTAGCCGTAGCCCTCCTTATTTTAGGGTTGGCAACTATAGGACCCGTGTTCCAGTTATTGAGCTACACTCAAGCTGTGACATGGCAACCTTGTAGAAACCAACTCCTACATAAGATGAAATCTTGAATTGACCCAAACCGTCATGTCGTGAATACACCGAGCGCCGGCGTAAGTTATGTCAATGATGTAGTCTGGCTAGATGTAGTCTAAGACCTAACCCAAACCAACGTGTCGTGAATACACCGAGCGCTGGGGCAAATCAGGCTAGACATGAAAACAAGGGTCCGACTAGACTAGACATTGTGATTTGGATGAGCATGCTCATGATCACGAATGGCTAGGGGTAAAAACCGATAAGCGGGTCATATCTGATATGGTCGATGAAGAGTCATCTTTCGATCGCAGAGTCAAGCAACTTGTTGAGCTACACTCAAGGTTGTTAGGCTCAGGGTGATTGGACCTCTTACCCATTAATTTAATTCGATTAAATCGTTCATTGTTAAGGCTTAAAAATGATCGTAAAAATAGTGGGGAGGATATAGATAGATAAAAGCCAATCTACCTATATTTAATATTGAACATATGCTAAACTAGGGCAAGACTATGTTTATCGAAGGAATCAAAATATAATATTTTAATGGAATATGTTAACTGGTCAAATACATTGATTAATTGAATATCAAGTTGATAGAATTAAACTATATTCTCGTTGGCATTAAAATGACCTTCTAAAGAACAGACTTAAGAAATATGATTTCATTAAGTTCTGGGTCCGACAAATAAATTCACGTTACATGTCACTCGCCTCTATATGAGGTAGCTTGAACATATAGGATATTCGAAGTATGTTTCTCCCTACAACTTGTCGAGCTACACTCAAGGTTGTATGTAAAAACAAGTTTGATCCGCAAAGTTCGAGAATTCGATCAAACCGTTTGAGTCGAACACGAGTGCATGAGCGGTGCAAGACTATGCATCCCAACCGGATCTTGAGACAAGCAACGTGTTGAGCTACACTCAACGTTGCAAAGCTCAAGCGTTTGGATACATGAGATGCTTGTATAGCTATTCATTTATGTTGGGCTATTTAATATCTAAATATGATTTAGAAAAGGAAGAAGGCACTCCAGAAAGTCAATTGAGAAAGTTAGTTATATTTATCATTAGTAAATGCATAAGTAGAAGGAAATGAAAAAGTGACATATTTTGATGTCACGATTTCAGAATAATTGTTATACAAAAGACGTCTAACACATTTTGACGAATGTCGTCACCTTGCTTTTGAAACAATTTTTTGTGTTAGTAATTTGTAATAACTATAATATATTAAAAGTTAATATATAAATACACAAGATAGTAGAAAACTTATTTGGAAAAATAGACTAGGCCGTATCGAGAGACTAAGCTTCATAAGTCACATAAAGAGGGGTCTGACCTCTTGTATTATGAAGTCTACGGACACTTGTGAATCTTATCCTCTTAGATATAATGGCCAAAACCCAACTGTAAAACAATGGGAGAATGAGTTGTCGAACTCAGTCTCGTACATACTGATGTACCCGAGTCTGGATTAACCAAAATAAGTTATTCTTATATTTTATTAAGACACATGTTCTTGATGAAACACAAGTTTGATAAAATAAAGAACGAAATGACTAAAGTATTTAAACTGATTCGATTAGATCGAATGGTCAAATACTTAGCTGTATTAAATCTTGCGTAATTTAAAAAATATATGATTTTCTCTCAGATCAAGTTTGTTAACACATCCGTGTGTTAAAAGGTATGAATCACACTTAGTTAGACTTGGTGCGATCCATAGCAAGTGACTCTGGGTTAAGTCCTCCCTCTGGGTTAAGTCCCAGATAGTAATGCCTAGGTTTTGATAATGTTCTATGAGGACATTATCAATAAGATATTCATTAAATCAATCATAAGGAAGTTGTATAATTACTCGAATTTTGTGAAACGTAGAATCGAGTTAGACATCATATTTGATGATGACTTAGTCAACTTCTAGAATGAAATTCGGAGTAGTAACTCCGATTTATAACTTGATGCAATCAGAATAGGTCCGTGTACGTAAATAATTTTTGGAATTTAGTTTACGTGCCCAAGGAAAATGTTTTCTCATTTTCTGCAAGTAAATCTTTAAGTTAAAAGATTGGTGCAGAAAGAAAATAGTGAAGTTCAATCATGTTGGTCGAGAACGGTTTTCATCCTAATTCCTATAAAATGGATTATGATGAAATCGGTTTCGCCAGCAGATGTGTACAGATCTACTTGGACCAAACTCGATGTAAATGCTCATGTTGACCATGAAAATTGGAGCATTCACTTATAAGTTCGTTTTTCTAAATATGATTTAGACGAACCAACTCATATGAATTAGCCAGAAAGTTTTCAAGGTTAGTGGGAGCGTATAAATTACATGCGAGGCATCAAAGGGATGGAACATATATTTTGACAAAGTAATCAAAGAGTTTGATACTTTATCAGAAATGGATATGCGCCATTTGAAATGACCAATAACAAATTTAAAATTATTATTGTAAGGTACGATGAACTGGATGAGATCCAAGGAAATAAAATATTATGGATTCCGAAAGACCAATAGAATTATTTGAATAAGATTCAAATGGTTGGTCCAACATGAACATAGAAACCCCTTAAGTCTATAGAGTAGACGTTTTAGCAGATCCACTCACGAAGGCTCTACCCCATGAAGTCTAGAAAGACTTATGTGTAAAAACAGTATTAGATACCGAGATAAATGGGCCTGAGTGCAAGTGGGAGATGTTGAGAGATGATACCCTCGAGGCAATCAATCTCTGTGTGTGATTAGCACAAACATCTTGTTCGATATAACAGTAAGCTGTTTGGTTATAATTTATCTAAGTTATATTATAATGTAGTTACCATTAGATATTAACTTCGGTAAAGTCCTAAGACTTTATGCAAGGTCAAACAGATATCGAGATGAGTATCTCGATCATGGAGAAATGTTTGACCGTCTGTAGTATAAGTCTAAAAGGATTCGTGGTCGTAGATGTTTCGAGACAAGGATATCGAAACATCAGATAGACCATTGTGTCTTAGTCTTCACCGTTTAGCGGTGGTGATCTCATGATCGCTTGACTTGGCGAAGTCGAAGACGAGACACAGGTGCTCATTAGAGAATGAGTTCACTGAACGATCCACAAGAGTTAGCATATGGTTATATTGTCCAATCTGTCAATGATAACTCTCAGTGATGATAGGCTAGTTGGTCTTTTGACTTGAGGTCATTTTACGAACATGTGCGTGAACAGTGCCACTTAGATCACTGACCTAACTTCGAGGCTAGGCCTGTCGAAAGGTTTTTGATTGGGTGTCACTTGAAGCGTACGAGGAGAGTAATGACCAAGAGAGGATTCGTCTCTCCCGGTCAATGGGAGTAGTTAGTGTCGTAGAGTTCGTTCGGTCTTTAGTAAAATCTCTGATCAGAGTATATTGGAAGAAGTCCAACATTAGTTGACTAAAGATCGATAGAAATTAACCGGAGTCAAGTTATTGTGGTTGACAGTTTGACCATACCCTAGACTTGATCTACACGACATGGTTTAGACGAAGAGACTATAACTGCAGAATTCATCACGGACACAGTCAGGGTGGTTCCGACGATACTCATGTCGATGAGTCAACCACATAATTATGATTCTGAAGTAGGGACGGTAACCACTGCTCGTGGTCACTGCCGTATAGGGCTTCGAGCCCAACCTGTTGTAAGGGTCAGGCTGTAGGGTCTCATGCAGAGTGCGACCTTCGTCTAGTAATAGGTAGAAACATTAGGAAGACTATGTATTTGATGCAAGGGATAAAATATTGCAAAAGATGTTTGCAATAATCTCCTGCATTCGGGATAAATGATCCTGAGTGCAAGTGGGAGATGTAGAGGGATATGCCCTCAGATCATTTGTATTTGATGCAAATGAAAATTTAAGCTTAAATAGGGGACTAATTTGCATATGATGCAAAAGAGATTAAATGTGTCTTAAATTGTTTAAGACTATATTTAATTATATTAACGCGTTGGAAAGGTTGCCTGTATGACGGAAACGTCCCGGTCTAAACACAGGTTTAAACCGCGTCAAAAACGGAGTCCAAACGAGTCCAATAAGTCTATTTAAAGTGTTTAAATAGAAGCCCAAATAAATCAGGCCCATGTGCTTTTTTTGCTGTTTGAGAAACACAAAAAAGGGGGGGTTAGCTGTCAGCCTGGCCCATAGGGCGGGACTTTTCTGGCGCCCCTAAGGGGCGCCAGCTTAATGCTGGCACGTGCCAGCCTGGCTCGTGCCTTGCACGCGCCGACAGGGTGCTAGCAAGGCACGCGCCTTGCAGGCTGGCGCACGCCAAGCTATTAGGGCCCACTCTGTGGGCCCCCATAGCAGGGTGCAGAACCCTAAGTTCTGCTTGCAACCTGTGACGACTGGTTTTAAACGATAATACAACTTTGGGCTCAACTTTGGACATATGTTTGAGAGGTCAAACGGACTCCGATTGACTCGCCATTTTTCCTATGCGTTCACCGTTGAACACCCTTCGTATTAATAGGTTGTATCAATCATGAAGCTCAACGATGAGGGAGTTAAAATTCATGGAAGTTTGCACTTTGTAAAAGGCAAACTAAATTGAATTGATTAACTCCAAATTTAGTCCCACATCGGATTTTGAGTGAAGGGGAGCAGTCAGCCGCCTATATAAATAGGGGTCTGCTCCCCTCCTCAAAATTCGTCCCAAGCTCTAGATCTGAGCGGCTCTCGTAAATGTTGGAGCACGCTCGGATCTAGGCTTAAATTAATATTCTCTATCTCCCTATATTTCTGCCTTACTCCTGAGGGCTCTAGCAAAGCCACGAAGGAGTTCAGATTCGGATCCGAAATCTTGGCGAAGGCTTTCACTCGAGTGAAACTTTCTTCGGCGCGTGGTTGGCTCAGCGACACGAGGATTGCTTGCCTCAGGATGCGTAGCGGTTCGAGGAGTGGTTCAAGGAGTGGCTCGGCGTGGGATGGGGAGCGGCTCGGAAGATGGTGCGAAACATCTCGCCTGCCCCATGGTTGAGATTCCGGGTATGTGTTTTAAGCATTAGTTTAATTTAATCGCAGTATGTTAGATCCTTCTTGGGATGGTCAGATCCATCCTGAGTCGGCATAGATCTTGGCTAAGGGTCTTGTACCTTAGGGCTAAGTTAAATTGTTTAACTACAAGTTAATTAGATTAACTTGTTTATTCTTCCGCTGCAAATTTTTATGTCTATGTTCCGTCCGACTTAGGACGGTAATAGAGTTTTTATGCCCTAAGGGTCCTAGAAAACCCTTCATTATCATCTTTAATATCACCAGGACTAACGCCACATGTCTCCGCCCCTTCACTAGAACCAAACTCATCCTCGCCATGATGATACCATTGTGTATATGTTGGAATAATTCCATTTTTGAATAAGTGTACCATCACTACATCACGTGTATGGAATAAAACATTACCACAACATAAGCAAGGACACCTGATTTTTGCCACACTGTCTGCATTAAATGCGAATTCCAAGAAACTATCCACACAATCTATGTATTCATCTGAAGTCCTATATTTCCTCATCCATTCTTTGTCTGAAGCCATTCCCTTTCAAAATCATAAAAAAAGTAACATAAATCAATAAATTGTCATATTAACATAATAGCAAGCAAATAATAAAACTTCAAATTAATCAATCATATTAGATTTGGAAGCACAAGAAAAATTTAGTAAACACACACGACGATTTAATAGAATTTACAAGCAAACATAACCAATAATTCAGCTAAAAGAAATCAAAGAAACTAATAATTATCTACCAAAATAATTCAGAACAGTCTCTAATAAATATTCTATAATCACTTTCTGAAAGCACACATAACCAAGATAGTAACATCTTGTATTTCCTTCAAAAAGTTTAGTTCCCCTAAAAAATTAGTCATATCAGAGAATTTAGTTCCACCCAAAAATTGTAGTTCTCTTCAGAATTAATTCTCCCCAAATTGGTCATGCTCTCTAATGCTCAATAAAGGCCAACATTGTTTATTGCTCCTAAAAATACATAAATTAATTAACAAACAGGCTGTACAATGGAATAAACATGAATCACATTTCTATTTTAAACAAACCAGAATAAGGAAACCAACACAAAAAGGTATACTGGCTTGATTTCTTCATTTCTCAACCTGAAATCAAAACTCTAGTAGCTTTACCACTAAAATAGATACTACGTTTTGTTGACAAACTTATAGAAATTTTCATTTCAAAAGATAAAACCAGACACATGTAGTTTGCATACATCTTACAAATACATCAAAACATCAAAGAGTTTCTGGCATAACAGAATGATCAAGAAATAAATAAATAAGTACAACTATTTTTCATGATGTTCATTATATTTTATTTGTAAGCTTTCCATTCGACAAATATTGTGTGGAATTGCAACTATTACCAATATAATTGATCATTTTTTTCGTCTTGGGCTTCATCACAATCATCACAGTGTAGTGTGCATGATGAGCATAGTAGTCGCTCACGCTACCCAGTACAGTCTTGCATCGAATTAGGGATATATTAGCCTTGTGTCAAAATTAAGAAGAAACTCTCAACGAATGCAAGACGGGTGATTTATGTTTTTTCTTACTCTCTTTATTCAGAATATGTGTGTGTGTGTGTGTGTCGCCATGTTCCATGAATCTGACTTTGAAATAAACTGCCCTCTAATCAAGCAAAACTCAATTGGGTTAAACCCTTTGAGGTTAAAGCGCATGACCGTGTATCTACCTTGATCGAATTTTGGTACAAACAAATTTTTTTATTGAAAGTAATGTTATCAAAAATCCTCTATATACTTGCCCTTCAAAGTGGTATGATTTAAGAGTAATGAATAAACAGAGAAAAGTTCCAAACCTCTTAATTACTCCATATCTATGGCTACCCACAACCAACACATCGGTGTGGTATTTTTTCAGATATCTCACAAAGCACATTCCTTGGATCTCCTTCCACTATATCATAAATAACATCAGTCACCTGCAAGAACACAAAAAAAGATAGCTTTGTACATAAAAAAGTTCACTACTCTACCAAACACTTTACATGATGTTATGTCAAAATTCAGAAGGAAACACTCATTGAATGCAAAAGGGGTAATTTATGTTTTTTTCCTTATTCTCTCTGTTCACAATGTGTATGTGTGTGTGTGAGACTGTGTACGTCACTATGTTCCATCCTTTGAATCTGACTTTGAAATAAACTACCATATAATCAAGCAAAACTCAATTGGGTTAAAGCGCATAACCGCGTATCTGCCTAGCTCGAATTTTGTTACAATCCAAATATTTTTACTGAAAGCAATGCTATCAAAAACCCTGTATATACTTGCCCTTCAAGGTGATATGATTTTAGAGTAATGAATAAGTAGAGAAAAGTTCCAAACCTCGTAATCACTCCATATCCATGGTTACCCACAACCAACACATCTGCATGGTATTTTTCAGACATCTCACTGATCACATTCCTTGGATCGCCTTCCACTATATCATAAATACTATCAGTCACCTGCGAGCACACCCAAAATGCCAGCTTTGTTCATGGAAAAGTTCATTACTCTACCAAACACTTTACATGAACTTGTGTCAAAATTATGAAGAAAACACTCAATGAATTTAAGCGGGATAATTTATGTTTTTCTTATTCTCTCTGTTCACAATGTGTGTGTGTGTGTGTGTGTGTGTGTGTGTGTCATAATGTTCCATCCTTTGAATCTGACTTTGAAATAAACTGACATATTATCAAGCAAAAATCAATTGGGTTAAAGCCATTGAGGTTAAAGCGCATGACCGTGTATCTACCTAGCTCGAATTTTGTTACAATCCAAATATTTTTACTAAAAGCAATGTTATCAAAAACCATGGCTATACATTGCCTTCAAAGTGGTATGATTTTAGAGTAATGAATAAACATAGAAAAGTTACAGACCTCTTAATTACTCCATATCCTTGACTGTCCATAACCAACACATCTGCGTGGTATTTGTCAGACATCTCACTGAGTACATTCCTTAGATCTCCTTCTACTATATCATAAATAACATCAGTCACCTGCAAGCACACACAAAATTGCAGCTTTGTACATAGAAAAGTTCACTACTCTACCAAACACTTTACATGATCTTGTGTCAAAATTCAGAAGAAAACACTCAATGAGTGCAAGATGGGTAATTTATGTTTTTTCGTGATTAGATGAGTTACATTTCAACTTCAAGGTTTCATGATTAGATGATATGAGGCATAAATGATTAGATGAGGCATTCATGATACCATCCTAATTAGATGAGTTACATTTCAACATCTTAACATTAGTACAAACTATCTTTAGGCTAAATATCAGAAATCAAACCACATATCTATCATGTAAAACATATCTGATTATAGCATAGCATGCTGCATCCAATGTTACGGAAATTTCACCTGACTAGTCCTTGCCAGTTAATTTTTTGTTGCTGAGAATATAATGCTTGGAAATAAAATGATTAGACAAAAAAATTAATTTTAAAAAGAAAGGGATTGAGAAAGAAAAAGAAGAAACCTTGGAGGCATTCAGGTTAATTTGATTCCATTTCAAAACAGCAAATTCAAGCTACATGAAATTGAAGAACAAACTGTGATGCGATTCAACCGAGCAAAGTCCAACACTTGCCACCTTCAATTTCAAAAAAAAATAGAAAATTAGAAACATATCAAGACATTAGAGTGATTCCAACTAAAGGGAAAAAAACAGTGAAATGACCTTTTTTGGCTTTGCTCAGAATCCATTACGGAGAGAAGTTGCAAAAAAATCGAAAAATTAGAAACACATCAAGACATCAGTGGATTTTTTGTTGCCTTTGCTAAGAATCCATTGAGGAGAGGAGCTGCAAATCTGAGGGAAGCAGAGAACGCCATTTCTAGTAATAGTTCAGCAGAAGCCCATCTTATTCTGGGTATCATCTAAATTAGATGAGTTATATTTCAACTTCTTAACATTAGTACAAACTACCTTTAGACTAAACAACAGAAAATATACCCGATGTCTATCATCTGATTTTGTACAACATGCTGCATCCAACGTTAGGCAAATTTCACATGACTACAATTTTATTCCTACAGAGAATGTTTTGAAAATAGAAGCTTTGAAAACAAAAGCTCTTACAAAGAATATTATTCAAACTCTACCCAATTCATTCCTACAAAGAATGTTATTCAAACAGAAGCTCCTACAGAGCCTTGGGCACCTTGTTCTATTCCGCCATTGCTCTGCCATTCTTTGTTGTTGATAACTGACCGCCATTGCTCCCCCATTCTTTGCCATTACTCCGCCATTGCTCCGCTAAGCTCCTACAAAGCCATTGCTCCACCATTCAGTGGAAAGAGCCACTTTGTGCTCCAACATTCATTTCTAGAGTGCATCCTTCAGTAATACGTGAAATTCAGTATGCAATAATGAATCTTAAGAACAACGCAGCAACACACAGCAAACAGAGACACACAAGACTTGGTAACGCAGTTCGGTGCACACACCTACATCTGCGGGGGCCACGCCCAGAAAAGTAGAATACTTCACTATGAAAATCAGAGAATACAAACTCTAATAACCACGCTTCTATAAGGAAGAACACACTCTCCCTTAATACAAACTGTGAGGGGTGATTGCAATCAACCCCGTGAAGTATTCTTGGCAAGCTCCCCTTGCCTGCAAGCTCCCCTTGCACCACCGACTAGATCAACTCCCTTAATCCTACGTGCGTAGTAGTCGGCCTCCCTCCCAGAGTAATCTCACAAAACTTTAATCACCAAGTCTGTAACCTAGCCGCCAATTGCTCCGAACCGTAAAAGCAAGTATTCCCGCAATCCACGGTTCAATCAGCACTGATTCGATTAGATCAAGATGCGGCTCGTTAACTACAATACCCGCAACATCTACAGCAAGAAGGAGATCCCTAAATATCCGCAGGAGATCATTGCCAGGATATTGCCGGCGAAAATCTCTCCAACCGCTTCACAACAAAGGTAACGAGAGATGTACAAAGCCAATCAAATCTTTAACAGTTATTAACCTCCATAAATACCTGAACTGTTAAATATAGAGACATAAGATCACGCGGACTCCAGTCTCGGATCCACGAATACTATGAGCAGCCAAAGTCGCATATAGACACAGCATGTTGAACATCCTGGTACAACAAACTGTTCAACAATCCATTCAACAACCTAAACTGATTCGATTCTCTTCTTCAGATGGTCGTGGCTCAGATGCAACAAAACGTACAACAAAATGTCCAACAACCCCCAGATAACTTGTCAAGAAAAACTTCAGGAAGTAAAGAGCAAGTGACGAAATCAGAGTGCCACATATGACAAGAATGCATTCATGAATAGCAAGGATAAAACCTAACAATCTCCCCTTTTGTCATTTAGTGGCACAACACACGGTATGATATTCAACGAAGACCAGTCTGACCAGTCTGAAGAAGAAAGTAAGGTGACATCTATTCAATCAAAAACAACTGCTGTGTCCAGACCAAGACAAAAGAGCTGTAACTCAAGAACTGCAACTAACCACCATACACCACTACAGGAACAGGGACGGGAGCAACACTTTCTCCCCTTTTGAGCCACAAATGAAACAGAGAATTAATCCGTGATCCTCAGAAAGACCACTTCTCAGAGCGGACAGCGTGCTCTGCAGCAACAACGTGTGACTATTCAAAAGAACCCGCTGGCTTTCGAGAATCAAAAGTTGATCATCGATGTTCTGAATAGCATTTTCCAGCAACTGTATATCCACCACACTTGTTGAGGAGGAGTTGGCAGCAGCAGCATGACTAAGTGGAGGAGTCTGTGATTCAGGAGGCACTGTGGAAGAAGGTTCAGCATCTCGAGACGGGGAGGGTGACGAAGGAACACCATGTAGAGAAGGGATCACTTCTGTGAGATCATCAATTTTTCCAGCCACTGACTTTGTCGTATAAGAAATACTGTCACATGATGTAGGAAGATCAGAAGGGGACATGGGCACCCTTTGAGCCAGTAGCATCATGGATATGAGAGCTCCATGGGGTAAAGAAGTGCCAGAGGAGGACAACTCTGCAAAAGATAGGATAGAATCAAAGATGATTCTGCCTAAGTTGAATGCCTAGGAAGTACCGGCAGAGTACAGCAGCTTGCACATGTCCCACGTAACCACTGAAACATTGGAAGTAGGGAGCCAGTTTCTTGTGGCAACCATGTACAGAGCAAAATACTTGGCAGTAAGAGCAGATGAGGGAAAGGTGGACGACTTCTTAAGCCAACTCTTGAACTTTTCAGCAGTCACAACATGAATCAATCTGTCAATTTCCATTCCAGTTGACTCGCCGAAAGCAGGAATAGATTGGGGGCATTTCCATTCTAATAATTTGTTCAGGGTGGAAGGAGAGAATGAAATAATCTTGCCTCTAACATAATTTCTGAAACTCCAACGAGAAGACCCATCACAAGCAGATTTGGATAAGTTACAGTAAAATTCTCTCACCAATACTGGATAGTAGACGCTGAAATAGGTGGCAGCATGAAACAATCCGAGACCCTTCAGAATAGACGCCATCTGAGTCTTATCAAAAGACGACATGTTCATAACCTTCTCAGGAATTAAGGGTCTCTCCGAGTAAGATGCCCATCTGTTCTTACGAGCTTTGTCGAAGAAAATTTTACTAAACGTATCAGAAGATGTAAACGAAGGAGAGCGAAAGGAACCTGAAGCAGATATTTTTGACCTCTTGGGAGGAGAAGCCTCAGCATTACTGGAGGGAGCAGGACGCTTCTTAGAGCCAGATCGAGCCTTGCGCATGAAGGAGGACAAGGGAGGCTCAATGGGATCAGAGGCCTCACAAGTTGTATGAAATGTTGCAACATTTTGTGCAACAATATGTTCATCACTTACTTCCACTACGGGGTCAGGCTCGATAGCAGCTTCAACCTTGGGCCCTACTTTATCAACATCAGGCGCAGAAGAACCTTGAGCCATTTCACATCTTTCAGTATCAGCTTCTACATTTACCCCAATATCAACTGAGCCACCTTCAGTCACAACATCAACTGCAGCATTATCTTGATCAATCCGCATCTCACCAACTCCAGACTCAGCAGGAAGAGTGGGGGGATCCTGAAGGTCTCCAGTAGTTTCCAAATCCATAGAATTGAGAACAGGCTCTACTGAATCATTGAGAGACTGAACCTTTCCTGAAAAGTCATCTGCGAGGGGCACATCAACCACGGTCTCATTTTGATCTAAGAGAGAAGAATCTTCAAGACAGGCATCAAGATCATGATCATCTTTCTTAGATTCTTTTACAGGCTCAGAAACATTTTGAGATGAGACAACAGGCACATTCTGAACACCTTCATCCACACACATAGGCGACGGAGAGACTGGGGCCTCTTCCTGAGATGGAACAGCAGACGCAGTCTCAACATTTAGACCACCCTCCAAATCATCATCCTTATTTAACTTCACATCGTCCTGCTCAATAGGATTCTCAGGAGAAGGATTAGACGTAGACGCTCCAGGAGTGCCCCCTGTCCTGGGCATTTCAGCACACACTGGAGGGTCTTCAGAATCAGAAATATCTATCACTTCAGCTTCAGAAATTTTCACAAAAGATTTGGGATTCCAGGTTCGAATGACAATCTTCCTATCTCGAGGCACTTCAACACTCATAACCTTCCCCTTAATCTTCTTATGCATGAGATTTTTAAAGTGAATGTGAGAGACATCCACCGAAGATAGGTCCAATTTCTTTCCGGTTCTCCGCAAATACCAAAACCAATCTTGAATTGTTACGGGAGCAGGAAATTCTTCATCATCATAGACTTCATCCTCCTTGGAATTTTGAGAGAGGGGAATTTCGAGAATGTGGGGAAAAATTTACTAACTCCAAATTTGAGGCTCCAGGAGAATGCATGTTACTGAGAGGGGTAGAAGAGAGTGATGGAGAGGAATTACCACTAGAGGACCCGCACGAAGAACGGGGAAACACTCCTTTCCGTTTGATAGGCGAAGACGAGGATGGCGGAGCACTTTTCCGCGCAGAGGCTGTCCGACGAGAGAACCGACGAGGGGGCTGCGAAGATTTTTCCGACTGATCTCTCGCCATATCTGATTAAGAGGAGAGAATCTTCGAACAAGAAGATTTCAAGAACCCTAGATGGGCAGTTTAGAGAATCTTGGAGAAATTTGAGTTGAGAGAGAACTTGGAAAAGCGCCTTGGGAACAAAAAAAGAAACAGAGGGAAATAAATATCGGGTAAAGTTATTAGTGAAAAACAAACCCGACAAAATGTGATCGCCCGACCCACATAGTGTTGCAACCTGATGTTGCAACAATATTCTCAACACAAAGAACAACATTAAATTCGACACAGCCCTAGGGCTTGTCGCAATTCCTCAAATCTGGCAGAATCTAGGGGCTTTGTAAAGATGTCCGCTAGTTGATTAACTGTAGCTACATACTCCATGACAAGAGCCTTCTTTTCAACCAACTCTCTAATGAAATGGTGACGGATGTCGATATGTTTAGTTCTGGAGTGCTAGACTGGGTTCTTGGAAATGTTTATAGCACTCTGATTGTCACAAAGAATAGTCAGAATTCCTTGTTCCAGTCCATAATCTGTCAACATTTGCTTCATCCATAACAGTTGTGTACAACAACTTCCTGCTGTGATATACTCAGCCTCTGTTGTAGATAATGATATGGAGTTCTGTTTTTTACTGTACCATGAAACAAGATTGTTCCCCACATAAAAACATCCCCCGGTAGTGCTTTTTCTGTCATCTGTATTCCCTGCCCAGTCTGCATCACTGTATCCTGAGATTAGAGTGTCTGTATCCTTTGTGTACCATATACCATAGTCTGCAGTTCCACTTACATACCTGATAATCCTCTTCACGGCAGTGATATGAGATTCCTTGGGACATGCTTGGTAACGGGCACAAACTCCAACACTGAAGCTGATATCTGGCCTGCTAGCTGTTAAATACAAATGACTACCTATCATGCTTCTGTATAGGGTAACTTCAACATCTCTTCCTCCTTCATCCTTGGAGAGTTTTTCGGAAGTGCTCATGGGAGTCCGGACATGTCTTGCATTTTCCAAGCCGAATCTCTTGATAAGATTCCTTGCATACTTGCTTTGTGATATGAATAGACCATCTAAACATTGTTTAACTTGAAGCCCAAGAAAAACATTCAACTCACCTACCATACTCATTTCAAACTCCTTTTGCATGAGAGTGATAAACTCATGCACCAGCTGTTGTGATGTTGAACCGAAGACTATATCATCAACATAGATCTGTGCTACCATGACACTTGATCTTGTCCGTTGAACAAATAGGGTTTTATCAGCTCCTCCTCGTTCATACCCCTTTTTAAGAAGATATGTAGTTAATCTTTCATACCAGGCCCTCGGCGCTTGTTTCAACCCATAAAGAGCTTTCTTTAGCTTGTAAACATGGTTTGGAAGAAATGGATCTGCAAAGCCTTTGGGTTGTTCAACATACACTTCTTCATTCAGAAGCCCATTCAAGAAAGCGCTCTTCACATCCATTTGATGTAGTTTGAACTTCAGACTGCAAGCAACGGCCAGAAGAAGTCTGATAGATTCCAACCGAGCTACTGGAGCAAATGTCTCATCAAAGTCAATTCCTTCCACTTGAGTATACCCTTGAGCTACAAGACGAGCTTTGTTGCGAGTAATATTTCCCTTCTCATCTGTTTTATTTTTGAATATCCATTTTGTTCCGATAACATTGGTTCCTTTGGGTCTCTCCACAAGACTCCAGACATCATTTCGTTGGAATTGGTTCAGCTCCTCTTGCATAGCCGAAACCCAGAAATCATCAATAATGGCTTCCTTCACATTTTTGGGTTCAATAGTAGAGAGAAAACATGCATACCCAGCCAGATCTCTGTAGTTGACACGACTAGCACCTCTGGTACGACGACTGTCGTGCACGTCACCAATGATAAGCTCCGGCGGATGGTCGCGTATAACTTTTATGATCCCCTCAGCATCTTGACCATTTTTAGCCTCTACTTGAGTCGTCTCAGTGGTAGTAGTGTCCTGTGTTGCAACATTTTGTTCAACATTGTTCTGATTAGTCTTAATTGTTGCAACATCATTTTCAACACGAACCTCATCATCATTTCTGTCTTCCTGAATCCCTTTTTCTCTAGTCAGTATAGACTCTCCCTGATCAAAATCATCAACCACTACATTAATAGATTCCATCATAACATCTGTGCGTTCATTCAACACTGGAAGGCACGACTCCTTGTAGAATACCCTAAGAAAATTCTTATGTCACTCTTGGCGTCGAACTTCCATCTTGGTGTACGATCTTGCAAGATGTAGCACTTGCTTCCAAAGATATGGAAATAGGAGACATCAGGCTTCCTCCCTTTCCAGATTTCGTATGGAGTTTTCTCAGTCATTGGCCGAAGATATACCCTGTTGATGGTGTAGCAAGCGGTATTAATAGCTTCAGCCCACCACTTAACATTAACTTTCCGAGCATTCAGCATAACTCGTGCCATTTCCTGAAGTGTTCGATTCTTCCTTTCAACAACTCCATTTTGCTAAGGAGTCTTAGGGGCCGAGAACTCATGTCCTACACCCTGTGCCTCACAGAATGCAGAGAATGAGTGATTCTCAAACTCTTTTCCATGATCACTTCGAATCCGGATGATTTTTCCAATTTTGTCCCCTTTTTCAACCTGAAGACAAGTACACAATCTCTTGAAAGCATCAAAAGTATATGACTTCTTATTAAGAAAATCAACCCAGGTGAACCGAGAAAAATCATCAACACATACAAAGATGTACTTCTTACCTCCCACACTTGTTTCTGAGGTGGGTCCAATCAAGTCCATGTGTAGCAGCTCCAGAATTTTTGAGGTTGTGATAGTCTGAATTTGCTTGTGACTCACTTTCTTCTGCTTTCCCAGTTGGCAAGATTCACACACCCCTTCTTTCTTCTTGATTAAATTTAGCATTCCATGAACAGCTCTGGCTCGGGAGATCTTCATTAAGGTCTTGAAGTTGACATGTCCCAGTTTCTGATGCCACTATTCAGAAACATCCGTTGTGATACTTAGACACCTGTCAGGATCTTGCAACAGATAGCAGTTGTCGCAGGATCTTTTTCCGGAAAGAATACAAACATCATCTCTATTGAATACAAGACATTCATCCTTGTTAAAACGGACCAGAAGTCCTTGATCACACAACTGACTGATACTTATGAGATTAGCCTTTAAGTTCTCAACATGCATCACATCTTTTAGTTTCAGTGTTCCTGTCATATTCAAATTCCCTTTTCCAACAACCCTGCTTCTCTGACCATCTCCAAACGTGACATGTCCTTTGTTGCCAGCAATGTACTCAGATAGGAGTCCCCTATTCCCCGTCATGTGCCGAGAGCAACCGCTGTCAAAATACCACTGATTTTCCGCAAAAGCAACTAAGGATGTGTATGCAACCATACTGACCAGTTCAGACTTCTTAACCCATTTCATACTTGTCCGCTGTTGAGAGTGATTAACATTTCTTCCTTCATTCAAGTGCTTCATGCGCCTGATACAACTCCAGTCATAGTGTCCAAATTGTCTACAGTAATTATATATTGGCTGCCTGGATGTTGAACCTTTTGTTGAACCTTTTCCGTTCTTCCCTCTTGACTTGTTCTCATTCAGTTGACTCCGTTTACCATGCTCCTTAGTAATGAGACTACTTCTAGTCTTGAGGGTGTGTAGATGACTCCCTCTGTGGTAACCAACTCCTGTTCGATCTCCAGCCACCTTACCCATATTGAGGATGTCATCAAGTTTAGATTTTCCTGAGTTCCATCTGTTGAGGGTGCTTTCCGCCTTCTCAGCTCTTAGCAGTGCTCTCTTCAGGCTACTCTCAAGATTCCGGAGGCTTGTTTCAGTCTTCAATAGTTTGGCTTGGATCTCATCCCTCTCACTTCTCAGCTTGGAGCATTCACCTTTCAACTTCTTGTTGGCGGCACAGATTTCCAACCATTTGTAGAACATAATTTGATAAGCCGAGCAGATATCCTCATCACCAATATCTTCTTCACTTTCATTGTCTGATTCGACCTCACTGTTGTAAGTTGCATCATTTGTCACAACATTACGTATCACATCTCCTTGCTTGTGATTGGATGTTGAAGCACGTGTTACAACATTATGTTCAACATGACTGGAAGACTTACCCTCAGACTTGTCTTTCAGGATGGCTGTGAATGCAATATAGTTGCTAGTTATGTCTTCATCTTCCACACTTCCTTCAGAGTCTTCATCGCTCCAGGTGCTGGCAAGGGATTTCCCTTTTTGCTTCTTAAGGGTGTTTGCACATTCGGCCTGTATATGGCCAAATCCTTCACATTCTCTACATTGTATTCCCTTTCCCTTGTTTTTAGAATCATACCTTTGAGTATGGTGGCTAGCAATCTTTTCACCAGCAGGTGGACCTGACCACACCACCTTATTAGTAGCTTTGAAATTCTGACCTCTGTTGCTGATCTTCCTCATCATTCTACTAAAATTTTTGGTGAGTAAAGCAATATCATCTTCGAGTTCTGACTCATTATCGGATTTTGAAGATTCATTCGCTTCAACCTTTAAGGCAACTCCCTTCTCCCTTTTGTTTTGCTTGAGATTCATCTCATAAGTTTGCAGAGAGCCCATGAGTTCGTCTAATCTCATGGTGGATGTGTTTCTTACTTCCTCTATTGCAGCAATCTTAGCCGAAAATTTTTCTGGCAAGGACATCAGAGTCTTTTCAACTAACTTCTTTTGAGAATATTTCTTACCCAGTTGGAATGCCTGGTTGGCTATATCCCTCAATCTTTCGTTGAACTCTGCAACTGTCTCGTTTTCATTCATTCTCAGGTTTTCAAACGGTGAGGCGAGCATTTGCAATTTAGACGCCTTAACGGTGTTGGTCCCTTCATGCACATTTTAAAGAATGTCCCAGGCTTCTTTTGCGTGCTCACAATTTGATATAATCTTGAACTGCTCTTCATCGACGGCAGTGAAGATGGCGCTCACTGCTTTTGAGTTTTCTAAGGTAGCACGCTCCTCTTCAGGATTCCAATCTCTCACGGGTTTGATACATTCCTTGCCTTCCTTGTTAACTTCAGTCGGAGGGCTCCATCCTTCAACCGTAGCCACCCAAGCCTTTTCATCCAGGGACTTGATAAAGGCTCGCATGCATGACTTCCAATACGTGTAATTAGATCCGGTGAGCAAGGGAGGACGAGTAACAGAGGCGCCTTCCTTGGTATTCATGATGAGCGTACTGACACACAAGATCACACCCACTTTGAACGATCAAAGTAATACAGATGACCTGCTCTGATACCAAATGAAATTCAGTACGCAGTAATGAATCTTAAGAACAACGCAGCAACACACAGCAAACAGAGACACACAAGACTTGGTAACGTAGTTCGGTACGCACACCTACATATGCGGGGCCACGCCCAGAAAAGTAGAATACTTCACTATGAAAATCAGAGAATACAAACTCTAATAACCACGCTTCTATAAGGAAGAACATACTCTCCCTTAATACAAACTGTGAGGGGTGATCGCAATCAACCCCGTGAAGTATTCTTGGCAAGCTCCCCTTGCCTGCAAGCTCCCCTTGCACCACCGACTAGATCAACTCCCTTGATCCTATGTGCGTAGTAGTCAGCCTCCTTCCTGGAGTAATCTCACAAAACTTTAATCACCAAGTCCGTAACCCAGCCGCCAATTGCTCCGAACCCTAAAAGCAAGTATTCCCGCAATCCACGGTTCAATCAGCACTGATTCGATCAGATCAAGATGCGGCTCGTTAACTACAATACCCGCAACATCTACAGCAAGAAGGAGATCCCTAAATATCTGCAGGAGATCGTTGCCAGGATATTGCCGGCGAAAATCTCTCCAACCACTTCACAACAAAGGTAACGAGAGATGTACAAAGCCAATCAAATCTTTAACCGTTATTAACCTCCATAAATAGCTGAGCTGTTAAATATAGAGACATAAGATCACGCGGACTCCAGTCTCGGATCCATGAATACTATGAGGAGCCAAAGTCGCATATAGACACAGCATGTTGAACATCCTGGTACAACAAACTGTTCAACAATCCATTCAACAACCTAAACTGATTCGATTCTCTTCTTCAGATGGTCGTGGCTCAGATGCAACAAAACGTACAACAAAATATCCAACAACCCCCAGATAACTTGTCAAGAAAAACTTCAGGAAGTAAAGAGCAAGCGACGAAATCAGAGTGCCATATATGACAAGAATGCATTCATGAATAGCAAGGATAAAACCTAACAATACGTAATACGAAGCTTTTTACTATGCATGAGAAACTAATCAGTCGAAAAACTTGATATAGCAGAATTGGACATCCATGTACACAGATAACAGAACTACATCCAGGCCAAACAAACAAACAAAATGCAACCAAAGAAAAAAGTGCAGAAAAATTCAGCACTGCACATCCCCCACTAAAATCCATTGTCGATTCTCCAGACATAGCATCATATAGTTCCCACTCCTCCATACAACCTAGTTTCAAAACCACCAACATTCATCAAGCTAGCTTTTAATTTTGTTTTGAGAATCCACACTTAAACTGACAAAATACAATATCTAACTATATATCACCACCTGATTTCTTCATTGCCTTCATTCCCCTTAGATTCTTGGGTTTACTATTCGGCATAAAAACTGATTTCTATCACAATTTCGATCAAGGACAACAAATTATAAGTCGGCCACTAGACTAACACCTCGCCTATGGAATGCTACACCTCCTCTTGCCACATAAATTGGACTAACAACACCCCTCCCAACTCCATACTAATTCATACCCTCACGTGCCGCAACCCCACCAGCTGCCCCTGGAACATGAGGCTTCACATGACCATCAGAATAGCCTACTTCACTCCCCGCCACTGCTGCGCTGCTTATTTGTGTCTTATACCAGAGCAAGCAGAGAACTTCCAACTGCCCTAAAAACCAAAATTTCAGTCGAAATGTCACATAATTTACCTTCACTAAATTGTCACCGAGAGCGAAGAGGGAATCTAGGGTTTCGACGCAGAAATCTGGGACATTGAACTACAGAGAGTGCAAAAAAACATCGTAAAACCCCAGAGATCGGATCAAAATCTCTAAAATTTGCGAACATTGAGTGGTTTGCTTACTTGATAGAGAGGAGTGTCGAAAGCTTGCTTGGAGACGGATTCTTGCAGGCGGTTCCACAGAGAGGACGAAGAGAACTCGAGCGGAAGGGCTACCTTGATGAAGAGAACTCGATCGATCCATGGCTGGTTTTTACTGATGAAGAGAACTTGAGCGAAGAGAAAAACTGGTGGGACTTTGGTCTGCGTGGTTGGGCTGGTCTGGGTTGTTGGGCGGCCCGATGTCGGAGTTCCCCCAAACCTTTGTATTACACAACAAATTTAAAAGTTTAAGTTTTCCAACCAAATATTTCCCCCTTAAAATTCAAAAATCTCACAAAGTTTTCACAACACCTCTTCTTAATCCTAGTCACCATGTCCTACTCATCTTCTTTGTCCCAGTCATCTTGTCACAGTTGGACAAAATTCAAAAACATCCCTCATTTGTATAATAGATTAGCTCATAATATATGATATGTTTGCTCATCATCAAAACCTATATGTCGTGACTTAATATTCAACACATTGAAGGAAATTCTTCTAGCTTTCAGGGGCAATCAAGTGTGCTTTTCAATTGATATATGGGAAATCAATTTGAAAGGGATTGGAATGTACTGTGACTTGATGCAATATGGTATGATCTGAGGTTCATGGGATACTTTTATATTTTGACCATTTTATGTATGTTTTTTCTTCTGATTTGGATGTGTTGTACTAGTTGAAGTTTAATAACTTTGCACCAACATGTGATTTTGACGGTCACATGTTGTACAACAAATATATCCATGCTAAGTAGGATGCATTATGTCCGATCTATTCATTGTGCATAATGATTTATTCCAACATAACCGAATGTGAGATCTCAGTATCCACAACAATTGCAATCTCATCCTTCAACCCCAAATTGAATTTTAATCTACATCAAAAGAAGCAATATCGTATCTTAATCTCATCTTTCAACAAATTAAAACACCAGGGCCATCACATTGCGTACCGCATTCATGCATTCATTCAGCCAGCCCCTGAATGCTCGACGGAGCTCCTCCTCCTCCTCACAAACAAGGCCATGAAGAGCTCTCACAGCCTCCGCCGTCGCCGTCAATCGACAGAAAACACCTGACAGCATCCCTCATATCGTCGAACAGCGCCGCGATCTCCAAGAACTCCGACAGTCTCTCCAGCTCCTTGTCGTGAAGATCGCTCACAAACGCCTTCACCGGAACCGCATTCTCCCGCTGAAACAGATAGCTCATCGGGTTGTCGTCCACGATCGCGACGCTGCCCAGGTCCCTCCCGAGCTCCGACAAGTCCTTCACAAACCTCCCCCCGATCTCCTTGCAAGAGTCCCGGTACAGCCTGTGCGAGATCGCCTCCCCGTCTGGGTCGAGCAGGTCGAGCACCAGCGACGCGTACTCTCTCAGCCCCGCGGTGAACACGACGACCTCAAACCTCTCCGCGGCTCTCTTCAGAAATTCCTCGGCCCCGGGCCTTTTCAGGACGTAGTAAGGGATTATTTGGCCGTCGATGCGTGGGTAGACGATGAAATCATAGTTTTCGGGGGCCGGGTCGGGCTTGGAGTGGACCAATGTCTCGTCGAGGTCGAGGAAGATTGTCTTTTTCGACAGAGATGACGGAGGGGGTAGAGCTTTTCCTTCCAACGCCAAGGGTTTTAGACGGCGGAAGCCGAGGTTTTGGGGGGTGGAGGGGGAGAAAATGATGCAACGAGCGAAGAGCTTGACGAGCTTCCGGCGGCAGTAGCGGAGGGAGCGGCGGATGGAGCCGGCGGCTGTGGATTTGTCGGGGGACGGCGACCGTGATCTGCAGGATTTCAGGGGTTTGGGGGCTTTCTTCGGGATCTTGGAGACCATTTTTCTTATCGATCTGTTCTTTTTTTTTTTGGTGTTTGTGAGAACAGGGGAGAGATTGGGGAGAATGAGGAGAGGACTAGGGATTTTTAAATGGAGTTTGGGCGGTTGTGATTTGTTGTGATTGTGGGAATGGACGGTGGATGGGGGTTTGAGGTTTGAATTGTGGTTGGGTGCAACGGTCGGAAACGGGTTTTGTCGTTTTTTTGGGTGTTATTTGGGAGAGCAGTGAGCTGGCGTTTCGGTGTCTACAGTAAATTTTGTGAGGGGATTTGCTGGGTTCGGTTATTTTGTTAGTAAATGGGCCCAATGAGCAAACATTAATTTGGGCTGAGGTTGTTAATGTTCCATTAGGCTGGGCCTATAATAGTTCTCTCTTATTTTATCCGTAATTCACAGAAACAAATTTCACAAAAATGTGCAAATATTTTCAAAAATAATTCTATTCCAATTTTTAAAATAATTTATTATGAATACTTACAAATGTCGTCGTCATCGTCAGCATAATAGCCATCATCGTTGGGGTCATCGTCATGGACTTAACGGTAAGAACGTCGGATCGTGATCATGTCAGATCATAATGTTAGATACTTGTTTTTTCATGCATTACGATCTAAATCTTTCCCTTCCATCAAATCGGGAGCTTTCATATCCCCTCTTATTGCTTCCATCCATGTCTTCTTCGGCCTACATATATTTCTTTTAATCTCAACATTCATATGGTCTATTTTTCCAATGAATGCTTCACTAGGTCTTCAGCGTATGTGGCCAAACCATCTTAAGTGATGTTTTATCATATTATACTATATATGGATTATGCATACATTCGCTCGGATATCCTCATTTCTTCCTACTATTTCTTTCTAGTGTTTGCACGCATCCACCGCTACATACCTACCTCTATCATAACCATATGATGTTCATTCTTTTTTGGGTGATAACCAACACTTTGTACCATATAACAGAGATGAACTATTCATGTCCTATAAAATTTACTCCTTAGCTTCAACGGTACATTTCGATCGAACAATATTTCAGATGCAGCTCTCTACTTTAAACATCCTTTTTCGATTTTAGGATCAATAGCTTCCTTCATGCTTGCATCCTTCTAGATATCTGACCCGTGATCTATCACTATAATTAAAACTGGTGCACCTTATTTACATTAATGTTCTAAAAACAAAAACTACTACTACTTCTTCTAAACAAATAGGATTCGTAATCATGACAAAACATGGACTCTTATCAAATTATAGGGGTGACAGCGAGATTTGCTATATCACACATGGAACCAACAGAAAATTATCTAGACCACCGCAACATTTGCATCTCTTCATAACCATTCCCTATTGATTTTTCTTGGTGATATCTTAACAATTTGTACCAAATAAAAAAGTTGATCTAATCACCATTTAAAAAAATTTACTCTTTAGCCGGAATGGTACATTTTGATCGAATAATACTATTGTTGCAGCTATTCACTTTAAACATCCTTTTTTGGTTTTATGATCGCAACATCCGTTTGTAGCCGTTGGAGGGGCAATTTTGGGATTATACCTTGAGCAGAATTTCTTCTTTAAATAGAGAATTTGAGCTTGGGTTTTAATAAGAATAAAATAAGATTTTCTGATGAAAAATTAGTGCTTTCAAAATATGTTTTCAATGGTTCTCTCAAGCTCTCAATATCTTCTTGGCCAAAGTTTTCAAAAGTTTTCAAAATCCTTTTGGCATTAATTCTTGATCTCCCATTTATCTAAACTTCTTATCTTTGAGATCAAGTTCATCCTATAGAAACACTTCAACACTTGGGCTACAAATCGATAAGGCTATAGGTAATTCTTCAAAAGCGTTGTAAGTATCTTTCTTACTTGGGTGTAGTGAGGGTAACTCCTATTGTAGGGAGTTGAGTTGTAAAAATCATCGGGTTGTGAGGCAAATGAAAATCCTTCTTGTAGGGAAGGTGGTGTGAGTTGTAATTTCTCATTAGAAGTTAGGTTGCTCGGTGTACTATTTGGTTCAAATAGTGGATTAAAGCTTGATGGAGATTTAAGGATTGGACGTACCTGGTAGTGGTGAACCAGGATAAATTGTTGTTGTATATGTGATTGATCTCTTGATTCTTTACTTGCCTTTATTTTTTCCGATGTGCTTATTTTATCGATGCAAGTATTTGTTGATTAATATTGACATAGGTAATTCTATATTAATCTTAGGGAGATTTCTAGAGGATAAGTTTTAATTTGCCACTATTTACTCCCTCTCTAGTGTATCTCTTTGTCATCTCAGGTCATAACACTTGGTATTAGAGAGAGGTTATTGATGGCGTCAACCAATTGTTTCCCCGAAGGTCAATCAAGCACCTGACCACCACTTCTCACCGGATCAAAATATGGAGCTTGGAAGAATCTGATGCAAACGTACCTACTCTCTATCCCCTATAAGCTACGGATGATGGTGTAGAATCCTTATGAAGAACCCACTCTTGAGGAAGAAAAGTGGACAAAGAAGGAGGCGGACATCCTTCGCAAATTGAGCACGGCCGTGCGGTTGATGCATATGGTTGTGTCGCTGCCTGCAGCTCCAGGTGACTTGGCTCACACGGCTGTATGGGGATATTGCACGACCATGTCTACTGTCAGGTGGAAAGGTCCCT